>JAKCPI010001902.1:0-29436 GCA_023213315.1 Euborellia annulipes | reverse complement strand
TAGGGAGGGAAGGAATCGAGGAAATAAATTAAAATTAAATTAAATAAATAAATGACTCGCTAACCCTGATACTAGGGTGAGATGGCCAAGTGCTACTTTTTTTTTTTAGCTAGTATAAGCTTATTTGATATATTTTTGTAAACCAAGTCGATTTTTGTTTTTTATGGATTAAAAAAAGCAATTTATGGAAAGTACCAGGATGTCTTTGTATAATATAATTTTCAAAATGAACTTTGAAAAAATCATGGCCATCTATCCCGGACTTTACCCTATTAAAATTTTAAAATCATGAATAAATTGTGAATAATTTTTATCAATGTTCTAAGAGAATATTATAATATTCTCTATTTAATAGAGATCATAAGATGTTGAGGAGCAAATGCGAGGCTGGTTATATGGATGGAGGGGGGAGAGGGGGGGAGGGGGTCGTGTTTCCTTCCATCCAAAAGGCAAAGTTCCATACATATGCCGTTAGAGGTTCCATCTTCTTCGTAGGAGAGGCGTTAACAAACTCGGTCACAAGTTGAGTTTAGAGGAGAACGAGAGAGAGGTTTTAGTTGTTTCCCCTAGGAAACAGACAGAGAGAGGCTCAAATCGACCACAAGAAATTGTCTCCCTAAAACAATTTCACAACATATTCAATTGTTGTATTCTACAGGCAAAGTTTGTTATCAAAGCTAATTTTGTTCAACAAAAATATAATAATAAGAAATGGCAGATGTTCAAAACCCTCTTAATATAGTCTGATAATGGAATTAATTATAACAAAAAATGAGGGAGAATTAATAAAATTTGCATTATGTAGTAGTAATTCGGCGATGCCCATCTTGAATTTCTAATTTTTAACGATTTCGAAATTTGGAGGCACACAAAGATAAAGATGATTTTAAAAGTTATTTATTTAACTATAATACACTGTGTGAAATAGTTTATGATAATAATTTTGAATGTAAAATAAAAAATTTTGTAATATATAAGGGGTCGCCCACATATTACGTAACGGGTTAGGGGGGAGGAGGGGGCTGGCCAAAATGTTACTAATTGTGACATGGGGGACCCGGGGGCGTTCTCTAAATATGACATAACAATTCAAAGTTGAATTTATAAAATTAAAAATACAAAAAATTCGATGTTTTTCACAATAGGAGTAAATGAAGTGATTATTTGAGTCACGAGGGAAAATTTACTAAAAAAAGCAAACGTATGGGGGTCGTAGGACCTCCAGCAGGAACCAAGTTCCTCACGCCTTTTCTTCAACTCAGAATATAATTTAATATGAATATTACTGTCCGAGTAAGATATTGTAAAAGGAGCAGAAGGTTTACTTGATTGATTTTGGAGAATTTTTTTCAAAATTATTTCATTTCTGCACCTCCATCTGCAAAATCAATCCAGTAAACCTCTTGCTCCTTTTACAATATTTAAATAGACGGAAAGCCCGCCGAAAGCCATGGAGCTGCCCCCTGTGGAGCCTCTTGCTCGCCTTCGGCGTAGATAGAAAGAAATAAAGAAGAGAAGGTGGGCGTGGCCTCACCAAGACTTCGGCTATTCTCGCCTTCCTCCGCCTTCACTCGGGCGCTGGAAACGCATTTTTGTTAGGAACGCGTTTTTGTTACGTTACATTTTCTGCCAATTCCCCCTTCCGCGTTAAAGAACTTGGTTCCAAAAAAAAAAAAGGTAAAATGATATGAATTTTGTATAAAAAATTTTATTCAGGAGGAGGGGGTAGTTCTATGTTGTGACATAATATTTGTAGAGGGGTTTGTTTGTATGTGACTAACTGTGAGTTGGGAGGGGGGAATAGAAAATCGTCAAAAAAGGCGTTACCTACGACCCCTATGTAAACTTTACTTATAATAATAAAAAAAGCATTTTAAATTTTACTATATAGATTTTTAAAATTTGAGGGCATTATGATCGAAATTGAGATAAAATCGCCAGTAGGGAAAGAAATCACAACATTATTACTCTGCGCCCATCTTTTGTATAAAACAAGAAAAAAAGTAATTGTCATTGGTTTATTTACAATTGTGCAAATGATCTCAGTTAAGGTTAATGGTGCTTGGTTCCTTCGTGCATAACATAGTCCAAAATAGGTGTGGCTGTAAAGCGTCAGGGGATAGTCGAAAATAAATCTTGTGTAAAAAGAATTTAGCAAATGTCTTAAATTCAAAGCCATTGACTTATCAAAACCCACACCCCTTTTTGTAAATTATTTTAGCAGAGAGTCAAAGAGCGTGCAGCTAGTAATTAATAATGAATTATAACTCGTTCTTTATGATAAGATTAGAAAAACATACAAAAAGTTAACAAAAGAGGAGGAAAAAAAAAACAAGTTAAGTAAATAAAAAAGTTACAAGAAATAACATTTTACTTAGTTACTTCAATAATAATGAGTTTTTCATTTAATGAGATAATTAAGTAAAGAGAAAGAGAGCTCTTAAAAGATTTGAAAACTCAAAAACTTATCAGCTTCAAATTACATAGTTTAAACCCAAGTTGAGATATAAAATTTCCTAATGAGCCATTAATTAGTTTTTTTAAACTAAGGAAATAAAATCAACAAAAATAACGTTGCTTGTATCTACTTATTAGCTAGTAGCCTACATAAGAGATCCTAAAACGTGTTTATGCGATATCGAATTTTTTAAACCCATCGCCTTTTAGTTATGCATTTTATATTAGTTTGTTTATAGGTGATATAACGTTGTGGAAGGTGATCTTAAAAAACAAAAATGAGATGGATGTCTCTTCTGTTTATTTATTATTTCGATGATCATGTCCATCCATCAAAACCTTAAAAAGCCTTTTTATGATTGTTTTTTTTTTTTATTAAAGGTATTATTATGTTGGTTAAAATGAATAATTAAATGTTGATTTCTCAAGAGGGATTAAATAACGCCAACACCAACTATATGAAAAATCGCCTACTTTACCTAAGATGAAATGGAACATATCGACGAATCTTACCTGAAACAAAAGAAAAAAAATATTAATTTAAATAGAATGTTTTTAAATATAAAAATTAGTACACTAAGTTATATGTTCCATTATCAGACACAAGGGCGGATACAGGGCCCTCCCCTGGGGTAATTACCCCCCGAGATTTGAAAAAAAAATACCTTTTTTTCGCAAAAAAATTTATTTTTAATGTAAAATTTTAAAAATTAATACTTAAAAATTTGATTTGTATTTATATTCTGCCAATCAAGTACAGAATGTGCCTTTAAATTACCGAAATTATGACAAAATAGTGTGCTGTGCGACGAATCACACCAGATTACCCCGGGGAAACATCTTTGGATCCGCCCTTGATCAGACAATAGTTGTTAGTAGGGATATGGTATCGAAAAAAAGTATCGATACTTGTACTTGGTATCGTATCGAAAGGAAAGTATCGATACTAGAAAGTATCGGAAGAAAAGTATCAATACCAGCAAGTATCGAGTATTTTTTTTAAGTATGAGTATTTTTTACTTTCTCTAACCATCTATTTCTTTTTTTTAAGTCTTTTCGGCATTTTTGGCTTCTGGCGTAGATGAAAGGGCATACTGGAAGATCATTGCCATTTATGCCACTGTCCTCAGAGTAATGAGCACCAGGAGGATGGTGGCATTTTCCATTATTAATTAGTCTTTTCCACAAATATATACCTTCTTTTATATAACAACTTCTTATTCATAAAAAAAATAGTGAATCTTTCATTTAGATCTTCTATTAGAAAAGAAAACGAGAGCAAAAAAAAAAAATCTGGTGTGACTGGCGCACAGCACACAACTTTCTCTTACCTTCAGTAATGGAAAGTTGTGTTCTGTGCTTGTCACACCAGATTTTTTGTGTCGACATGTATTTAGTTTCCGACAGTACGGTACATTCGATTTTCAAGATGTAAAATTTATAAGTATGGGAAAATATTTATATTTTGTTACCATGGCAACCATTTCTCCTATCTTTTCTATGGAATACAAGAGTAAAGTGGTCTTCAGAAGATTTCAATCACAAAATGAGAATATACATTTTAAAGAGAATCTAAAAAATAATTGATTTTTGAATTTAAAAAAAAAATCGTGGGAGCGAATTTTGAGAAAATCGAAAAAAACTGAAAAAGTGCATCAGTAAAGTACTAGTACTCTTTGGCCAATTTTGTTAAAAAGCTTCGTGTCACGTCCCATGGGAGTGCCTAACTTAAATATACAATTTCAACCTCCTAGCTCTTTTCGTTCTTGAGATATTTTGTTCACAGACACACAGACACACACACACAGACAGACCATGTCGCGAAAACCACTTTTTTGGATTCAGGGGACCTCAAAACGTGAAGATCCATCAATATCTCGACATCGAATTTTTGACATGAATCCAATACTTTCTCTCTCTATATATTAACATATACATAGAGGTAAGAGAAAGTAATATTAAAGAGTATGCGATATACTTTATAGAATCGTAATTAAAATATTTGGGTAAGGTTTAAATGACCTAAGATATCGAAAAAACTTAAAAAAAAAAAAATTATATTTGAATGAGTAATACTCATTCGATACAGGCAATCAAGAACTCATATGAGTAAAGTATCGAAAAAAAGTATCGAGTAAAAAAAATACTGGTATCGAAACAAAAGTATCGAAACTTTTTTCTTGTCCCTAGTTGTTAGAACAATGAAATCGAATTAAGTGTTAGTTTATATTTAATAAATTTTTGAAACATATAACCTAGTGTTATTATTTGTATATGTAATATTCAAATGTTTCGACGGGAGGTCAATTTTTTTTTTTTTAGAATATTTTAAAATAATTTTTATATTGTTAAAAAAAGTTTTGAAAGTTGATTTTTTTTTTTAATTTATTAGTTAATTTTTCTACTTTCCCAGAGGACTTGATTCAAAAAATATCAGCTCGCCAGTTTCAAGTATAAATGGCTTTGTTATTGTTAATTCTGGAATTTATTTTTATTCGTAACTTTTTTTTTTTTCAAGTAGATTGTTATTTTTATTTCAAACGTTGAATAGCTTGCAAGAGTCCAGCAGCTAACACTTTCAAGTAGACGTGCGTAAAAAAAAAAATTGATTTCCACTGATCGTTTAAAAAAAAAAGTGGGTCGCTAGATCGCTAGAAGAGAATAATTGATTTTGGTACTTTAGCCAGGAAATAAAAACAATAAACGAATCAAATGAATAAAACCATTTCATTCTAGACGTTGTAGTTGCAAAAAAATTGAAATTTTAAAAACAAACATTGCAATTGTTGATTATAAAATGGTCAAGTGTATTAATAAAGAAAATTCACCTTTCATATTTAATCCAATCCCATAACTAAATGCTTCCCGTTTACTTATGAAAATTAAAACCTCAAAACTACCCGAGTTATTATTTAGAATATTATTATTATTATTTGAATTTACTACCGGATTCCCCGTTTATTTACCCGAGGTGCTTTCGTGCACGAAGATACACTCTCCAAACTAGGGTTTGGACACCGGTGGAAACCGAAACCGGTATACCGGTTTTTTGGCTAATTTTCAAAAACCGAGAAACCGAGTTTTTCCCTAAAAACCGAATTCGGTTTTTTTTTTAATTTTTTCTTCAGTATTCGGGATCGCTTTCCTTCCCAAGCGAGAAAAATTTATTTTATTTGAATTGGCTATCAATCATTTGAAATATAATAAATAGGGATGGGTTCTAAATGGCCTTAGATGCCGAAAAAGACTTTAAACAAATTAAAAAAAAAAAAAAAAAAAAAAAATTATAAATTATCTATATTTTTTCCCTTTTTTCCAATACTTAAATAATCTTTATATGATAATAGCGGAGTGGTCCCCGGGCTTGGTCTAGTTGGTAACGTGCCTACCTTCTATACTGAACGTCGCGGGGTCGGACCCCAGGCAGTTCAATGATTTTATTTAAGCCATTCGGATACCAAACGGCTCCCAATAGATATTATTATATATATAACGGTTATCCTCAAGTCTTATATGACCTAAGTTGCCGAAAAGACTGTGTGAATGGGTGTGTGTGCATGAGTGTGAATGGGAAAAAAGTGTGCGTTTTAAAAAATAAAAAATAATAATTTTCTTTACATAATTAAGAAAAGGCAATGAATGGTCCGTCGCAGGCAGGGGCGCGGTTATTAAAAAATTATTCTATTAAATATTGTTTTGAATATTTTTTTCCCCTTGATTTATTTAAGGAACATTTTTTTGTTTATTAAGGTGTCTCTTGAGATAGGAATTTTGCCTCATGTATTAATATTAATACTACGGGTCAAGGGATCTTTTTCCGTACCAAGCCATAATATATTTCTAAATTATGCTGTATACAAATTTAACTTCCAAAAATAGTGGTCCGTTCTAAACAGATGTTGAAAAAAAAACCGGTTTTCTGCTTTGTAAAAAACCGAAAAACCGGTTTTCAAAATTTCCCGGTTTTTTCCAAACCCTACTCCAAACCCAACCGGCCTCTGGTCGTAGCCATCTACTGACACTCGTGAAGTTAGATTTCTTATCTCTAAATCCCTTCCTGCGTTTTATTTCTAGTTAAGGAGCTAATCCTTATTTCTAATTCCCCCCCCCCCCGTTCCATTTATCCAACCACTTCTATGCTAGAAAGTCAATTATAAATATAAATATTATATATATTTTTTATATTAAAATGTTGATACTTTTTTTTTGGAATGGGTACATAAGTTCCGAAGACCTATAATGACCAATAGTCACATGCAGCCAGGAAGAAAATAAAAACAAAAGGAGAAGCATAAAGGGGAAACTCAACTGCGGGAACTGAGAAAATGCCTGTTGAGGTTAGACTTGAAAGTCTGAAGATTGTAGGTTTTGGGGAAGATAGACGCAGGGAGCTTGTTCCAATCACGGGAGGTCATGGGGACAAAGGAAGAATGAAATTGATTTGTTCTGTTAGTCGTGATCTGAACAACATAGGGATGCTGGGACGATGCCTCCCATGTGTTCCGTGTATATGTTGCCTTGGGTGGGATAATTGATTTTAATTGACCATGGTTATACCTAAAAAAGAGAGAGTGCAGACATCTGTCTTCTATGATCTAGTGACTGTAAAGATACGGTGAGGGTAGAATCATCGACCAGTCTAATTGATTGGCCGAAATGTCTCTCAAAATATTGAAAATTTGATTAAAAAATATTAATTCCTTTATTTTTTCTTTTTAGAGATTGGTATTTAAAAACATAATAATTTTTTTTAGCATATACTGTATGTTTTCAAATGAATAAAAAAAATCACCGTAAATTCATATTACTCACTAGAGGTGTGAAAAATGCATATTCAAGATAAGAAATTGATCAAATAATTTTCAGAAAGCAGACCTTGAACTGGTACAAATGTGTTGAGTCTAGTTTCGTGTTTCCTTATAACGTCATTGGACAAGAAAATCAAACAGACTCAAGCTTTTCGTCAAAACTTTGACAAGCATGAATCAAACTTGATAGAAAAGTTTCACTTCACCTGTTTAATTAATTTTTTTGTTAAACTTAAATAAACAAAAAAATGGAAAATCTTATAAAAACCGAAGTGATTTTTCCCTCGAGAGATACGAATCAGAGTTTGAATTATGATCTTTTGGTATTAGAACACTAAAACATATTTTTCCAATTAAATATCTGTGATCTATGATCACAAATAATACAAAAAGCTGCTGCTGGTTATAAATTCTTCAATTAA
Source organism: Euborellia annulipes (assembly GCA_023213315.1). Taxonomy (NCBI): domain Eukaryota; kingdom Metazoa; phylum Arthropoda; class Insecta; order Dermaptera; family Anisolabididae; genus Euborellia; species Euborellia annulipes. Next base: position 21,749 of record JAKCPI010001902.1, on the reverse strand, counting down.
TCTACGTATAAATCGGAAAAATTTATTTAACATCAATGAATGAACGCGATAAAAACAAAAACAAAATCTGGCGTTTATTTTTATTGAATCCAGATCCGAAAGAGAGAGAAGAGAAGAGAAGAGAAGCGAACAAATAACGTAATTAAATGACAAACGATTAAGATAAGAAAGAACAAGTGGCAATCGTTAAATTTAATCTGTTATCATGTTAATTTTCAAACTTTCAAATTTTATCTCATTCTCTCTCTCTTGCAAATGCAATTTAACCAAGAAATAAAATCAATAAAAAAGATTAAAAGATACGATCCTCTTTTTTTTTTTTTACTTTTTCGTGAGGAAAATTAATACTTTTTTTTGATTAGTAGAATAGAGTTTTGGTTAACGACATGAATCTATTGTCGTTGACCACAACCGAATGAAATTACATTATTCACTTGATCAAAGGTAGTTAACCAAAGATTTTTTCTTTCTTCTACTCGTCAAGTAGGCCTATGATTTATCTGAAACCAAATAACAAAGTCCAAATATCTCGCACTGGAGTCCCGGGTTCACTTCCCGTCCCAATTTATTTCATTTGATTTGACTACAAATCATTTGGAATAAATAGGGATGGGGTCTAAATGGCCTTAGAGGCAGAAAAAGACAGTAAAAAAAAAGTCCAAATAATTTTTTTCACTTTTTCCATTAAGGCGGCTACAGACGTAACTGCAAACTTGACAAGCATGCACGTGCAATCTTTTTGTACAAGCAAACTGTAGGGTCTGTAGGAGAATTGCGCAAGCATTTTAATTGTGCAAGCCGCTTGATGCTTGATTGAATTTTAATCATGCACAAGCAAAACTCTCCGCCATTTTAGAGATGTCTTGACATTTGATATTTATTTAATATAAATATATTTTAATATTTAATATTTATTTAATATATGTTGATAAGAGAAGTGTCTGTTCAACGATTAGAATGATTCCCAAGAAGAGAGGATGTCAGCCAAAGGAGTGCCTCTATCGAATATAAATCTCCATACAGAAGACGTGTCGGCTATAATTAGATAAATCCATCATCAGTTCTTAAGAGATTATTGGCAATCTCAAGGTGCACACCAATGAGTTGCTGAAAGAGTTGTTATAATATAACAATGTATGTTTATATATTATACTAAACGCAAAGCCCCGCCTTCGGCGGGGCTTTCCATCTAGCCGGGGGCTGCGCCCCTGGACCCCCTTGCTCGCCTACTTATATACATACCGGTACATACATTTTCCCTTTTCATTTTTATATGTAGAGATTATTTTAACGGTTAATTATTCATGAACTTAAGATTTTTTGTGAATCATATCCTTTCCGGGACTCTCCCGGTACACAAACAAAAAATTTATCCCGATATTTTAGAATTCAAAATCACAGATCATACAATCAAGATGGGACAGCTCCAGGTTAAAAATTGTTTATAAGTTTAGCGCCCTCTATACGCGTATCGACCTATTATTTTGCGCGGGAGACCCGTGGCTCAGAGAGAAGACATTAGCTTCTCGTGCCTAAGGTTCCGCGTTCGCGTCCCGCCCCAAGCGAGAAAAATTTTTTTAATTTGAATTGGCTACTAATCATTTAAACTTAATAGGGAAGGGGTCTAAATTGCCTTCGATGCCGAAAAAGACCTTAAATAAAAAAAAAAAAAAACTGCTCACGAAAAATTTAATTTGTTTCAAATACTGGAGTGATAGTTGTACAGGAAAAATCTCGTCCAATCCGTATTGAATTTTTGATATTTATTCAATATTTTCTGTATATTAATCAAGGGCGGATCCAGAGGTGTTTCTCGGGGGAGAGGGGGGTAATCTGGTGAGACTGGTCGCACAGCACGCAATTTTTTTTCTTTATTTCGGTAATTTAAAGGCGCATTCTGTACTTGTTTGCCAGAATATAAATACAAATCAAACTTTTATGTATTAGTTATTAAAATTTTTCATTAAAAATAAATTTATTTTCGAAAAAAAAAGTATTTTTTTCAAATCTCGGGGGGGGGAGGTAATTACCGCCTTTACCCCCCCCTGTATCCGCCCTTGATATTAATATATATGTTCATCGGTATGATAAAATAAAAAAAAAAGATTAAAACAATTATTTGAAAATGAACAGTAAATGAAAAAAAAGAGAAATTAGTGTTAAAAAGATTTATTGAAAATTGTAAAAAAATTATAATTAAATTTAATTATAAGAGCAACAAATTAAGAACTTACTTCTTTCTTTCCCATTTTTTAAACACGTAGGGCATATTAAATACGAAGGGCAATAATTGCGTGTGATTAATTGAGTAGGGCACGTTACAATTTTATTTAATTCAAATTTATAATGTTTTTTTTTTATTTGTTATTAAACTCATGAAACAATGTTATTTTGTTGGCGAATGGAACGAACTCTACAGGATAAATTTTTAACTAGTCTAGTATTGCCATCTAGCCACATATCAGACAACTAAAAACTTATAAACATTCTTCCCATAGAGCTGTCCCCCCATGTTCAAAATGTAAATAAATAAAAAATCGTAAACATGGGTAAATATTTATATTTTGTTACCATGGCAACCATTTCTCCTAATTTTTATTTTTTTCTTATTTTAACGGTTAATTCCTCATTAACTTATTGTTATTTGTGAATTAAAACCTGTCCGGGATTCTCACAAACATACACAAAAAAATTTCATCAAAATCGGTTCAGTTGTTTAGGAGGAGTTCAGTCACATACACACGTACAGAAGAATTATATATATATAAAAGAAAGAAAGAAAAGAAAGATAAACATATACAAAATTATATAAAAATACAATATTTGCATATTCGATATCATATACTCATCAGTCAACACGGACAAGTCATCTCTGTCTGATGATGGATTTATTTAAATAAAACCGAAACGTCTTCTGAATAGAGATTTTTATTCGATAGAGGCTCTCCTTTCTGACATCTTCTCTTCCTGTGAATCATTTATTTAATATATATTAATTTATTTAAAATTTCAATTTAAATATTACTATTTATTGTGTCTCTGTTTAAAGCAAATGAGTATTTCTTGTTATCTTCGAATAAATAACCTTCCGAGTTTGACATTTTTATGTTAATTTTCTGCATAAGCTATTTCTGCACATGCTTGTGCCGTGGTGTGCCAAAGGAAATCTGTGCATGCTGGTACAAAAAGATTGCACATGCATGCTTGTCAAGTGAGCAGTTACGAGTGTAGGCCCTTTAAAGGCCTTTTTTTTAATTATTTTTTTAAGATCTTTGGTGTCAGTGGAATGTTCACTTAAGGTCTAATCTAATAGTGCGTAAATTGTTAGTTTCTCCTCCCTACACTGAAAAAGCAATATATTTATAGTTAATAGATTTTATTTAATGCAAAGAAATCCTTGACATAATAATGGCGAAATAAAAAGTCGGTTCAATACTAATATTTGATATTTTTTTATTAAATATAATATATGGCTAGCTAAAATATAGATATATTAATAGTTAAGATGCCTCTATTTGAATCAGTTACAATAATTTTATTCTCATATCCCTTTTGCAAAAGCGGCTCAACCCTAGATATATTAATAGTTAAGATGCCAATATTTAAACCGAGCATCACTAAAGTTTATTATTAAGATAATGATATTTGAATTAAATGGTCGAATCCTCAAATTTAATAATACAGTACTTATATAAAATATTTATTTATTTTAGTCAAAATTTTTTTATTTTAAGAAAAATCTACATATTTTTGGATAGAAGAATAATATATTAATATCGAACAGAAGCTATATTAAAATTAAAAACTTGAGTAGTTAAGTTAAATATTCAATAGGTTATATTAAAAAATTAAAAATTTCAATGAATTACTAAACTATATGAAGGAACTTTTGTGGTTATTATTATTATTACGGGAGGTTTTAATTATAGACCACATTAGTATTAATTATTTATTAAAAATAAATATTGTAAAACGTCCCAACTGCTTATTCTGCAGTCGTTTTCAAGTCCTGTGCACTTGAAAATGAATGCAGAATAATCAGTTGGGACGTTTTACAATATTTATTTTTAATTAATAATTAATACTAATGTGGTCTATAATTAAAACCTCCCGTAATATCTGAAGGAAGTAATTTAAAACAATAAGTTTACATTTATTATAATTTTTTATTATTATGGATTAAATTATATAATACAATTTTAATTACATACCAGTAATTATACAATAATATCGCAGAAATGAAGAGGAAGGAATGCAGTCAGAAAGAAAAGCTTTAATATCAAATCAAACTCCTTTATAACAAATGGTTTCTGCCAATTTTTGGGGCATTTTTTATAAAGGAGTTTGATTTGATATTAAAGGTTTTCTTTCTGGATGCATTCCTTCCTCTTCATTTCTGCGATTTAATTATACAAAGATATTTATTGTTTTGAAAATAGTACGTAATAATAATATCACATAAATAACTTTGGCACTGTGTTGAAAGTTCTTTTTTAACTTCATATATTGTTAAAATTGCTCGTCCTATTGCATTTTCTTCTAAAACTTGTTTTAAATTGATATGATTTTTTTCAAAAACCGTAGCTTTTTTTGCAGGTGATTCCCAACTGAAATCGCTTTCATCAAATTCTAATAATTCATATTTGCTATCTATTTCTTTTTTGTTTACATCTTTTAATTCTTCTACTGCAGATAAAATTGGTGAAATACTTGTTATGACAAGCGGTGATGAATTAGAAGTTGAAGATTCCAAAGAAACAGTATTAGCAGCAATCTGTAATTTAGAGAATTGATTTAAAATTAAAAGTTTCAGTTGTATGCACTCACATTTTTTATATTCATATGTACAAAAAAAAATCGGTTATTATATTTTTGTAAAAATTGGAAAATAATTAAAAAGTGAAATTGATTTAATAGTAATTATAGTTTTGTATACCAGTATAATTATATGGTATGTTAGCGAGGCGAATAGCTGAATCAGTATGTAGTAGAAAATAAAAGGTCGAGCAGCTATGTTAATTTCTTTATTTAAGAACCCACAGCGACGTTTCGGTCGACTATGCGACTATCTTCATGAATGTCTTTCAAAGAACTTGAGAGGTTTTTCTTTTGACTGAACTCTAGCCATGAAGATAGTCGCATAGTCGACCGAAACGTCGCTGTGGGTTCTTAAATAAAGAAATTAACATAGCTGCTCGAACTTTTATTTTCTACTAAAATTATATGATGTCCACAGTGGCGTAGTGAGCCCAACTCGCGCCCGGGGCACAATACCTTTTAGCGCCCCCCCCTCATTCGAAAACCAAATAATATTATAAGTAAAATATACAAAATTATTATATTACACTGGCACTAAATTTAAAATATATTTTCCAGAAACCAATTATAATAAAAATAAAAATTATCCAGCATTTTTTTGTTTTGCGGTCCATTTGGCGCCCCTTTGTGAGTAGCGCCCGGGGCATCAGACCCCCTGCCCCCCCGTCGCTACGCCACTGGATGTCCAGTTTATTACATTTTATTTAAAAATAAATATTAACAAGTGCCTATAAAATTTCCAGAAATTTTTAAATAAAATAATTTTATTTAAAATAACCTTGCAACGTAATTATTTATTTTTTAAAATATTAATTAATTTAAATTTATATCTAAAAAAAGCTGACTAAATTTTTAAAATGGTTGTATTAAATGTCTATGATGATATGAGTATACTAAATAATTTGTAATAAAATTTAAATATATGTGACCGTCCACTTGAAAAGTTACCAAATCTATACTGGGCTAAATTTTCAGGAGAGCCGATTAGAAAAAGTTTTTTTTATTATTGATTTCGATTCTCTAGTTCTTCATCTTATATGATGAAATATTCGATCCATCAGAATATATTTATTTTATTTAAAAAATATGAAAAAACAAGACTTTAAACTCATTTTTCTCAAAACTAGGTTTAAAAATTCATATCTTCCAAACAAAAAATGATACAAACATTCTAAAAATGCCGACTTGCTGGGCAGGGTGTGTTCCTTACAGAAAGCATAAAAACTCTATTTGGACCCCGGTGAAGATTTGGTACCTTTTCATGAGGACATATATATATCTCAGATAGATAATTGAATATGTTAGCTTATCAAAAAAAAAGTAAAAATATTGAAGAATGGAAAACATACATACCGTATTCATAATACTTCTTTCGAAGAATCAACCTTAACCCCACTTTTGGGAATATCGTTTCGAGTTCTTTTTTTCACTGTTTAAAAGAGCATAAAGAATGCTTAGGCTTGTAATCCCATTTTCTGTAGAAAATAAATTCAAAATTAGATAAGAAATTTAGAAAAAGTCACCGCTATATAGATAGCTAATAATTAATGCCGCTAATACAACAGTATTCAGTTGATATGAATTTTTACTTACCATTTAAGGTTTCGCTAATATTTGATAGTCCCCAATCTTCTAGAAGATCATCTAATTCCATCCTATTGTTTGATGAGATTGTGCCTATTATAAATAAGCGAAATGCACAGTTGAGATATAAAATAATAATATATTGATGAAAGCGTTTATATCATGTAAAAATGGCTGCTCTGGAAATAACTGCTTTCCGACCATGTTTCCGGCTGCTTCAAACTAGTAGAGGAAGGGAGCTGGAAGGGAGGTTTTTTGTTTTAATTTCACTTTTCTCTGTTAGGGGCGCACTTGTCACTTTTAAATAAATTTGATATCTTAACTATTAATATATTGATACTTGCGAGAAATTTTAGTAAATTTACTATCAAAAAATATTGTTTTGGATTAAACCGCAGCTTTTATTTAAACCAAACAAAATGTATGTTTTATTTTAAGTGACATTTAATTAAATAGAATAAATTACTCAAATAAATTTTTTGCTTATATTAAATACTTTAAAATTTTGTCACTATTAATAATATGTCGACGTATATTTATTATAAATAAAATATCTTTAATACAAATATATTTTACTAAAAATGCCCAACTCTTTCAATATATTAATATTAAAGAAATTTTTTTTACTGTGTACGCAGGTAACCTACGTTTTTTGTTTATTTTTTAATGAAATAGACAAAACCCATGAGGGGTTTTTAATATCGTAACTCACTGTAACACTGACCTATATGAAAAAGTTGTTATAAATTTAAATTGATAACCGAGAGTTCTAATTGAAACATAAATTAAAAATAAAAACACGAGGTGATATGCTTCAATATTTTATTTATTAGTACGGTATTCTAGTATTTAGAGGATTGAGTTACTGTTTCTGTTTCTGTCATAGCGATGAATTGTTTTATGTATATTAGATTATAATATCCCCCCCCTCCACCTCCGTGGCCGATACTGTCAATATTGATAATCTAAAGGCCAAGGGGAGTGGGTTCGGTCCCCAGGCAATGGGATGAATTATTTAAATCATTTGGATACCAAATAGTATAAATAAATATGCTCCAATATAAAAATCTTAATTAATACAAGTATCGTTTAGTAAGATGTCGAAAATACTTTAAAAAAAGTCGCACCCAAGCACGGAATATTGTTTCAAATGCTTTAATTAATAGTATTTTTTATGAAATATGTCCTAAAAAAAATTTATATTTAATGTTACTTGCACAATTGACAAAAAAATTATATATAATCCAATGAAAACAAAAAACTCAATGTTTGGTCTATGACACACCATTGCATAACAGGGTTCAAATAAAAAGCCTATCTTAAAATTTATTGAATTGACAAAAATAATTTTAAAATAAAAAGAAAATCTATATTATATCAAATTTATTTTTATCTCTTGGCCTTCTGTTTATCCATGAGTCTAAAACGATGCAAAAATTAATAAATAATATATACTTGGGTGTATAAAATTTATTTATAAAACATATATACTGTATATGTATGTAAAATGGTACAAAAGATTGACGTGTAAAATAAAGAGATTTGTACAGAAATTGATGTAAATACAATCTAGAATAAATTTTTATTCTGTTATAAGAATTAATATAAATATTTGTAGAAAATTATTTACGGTACCGGGTACTGTATTATTAAAAAAAGAGTATAAATACGTTAAATTTATCATCAGCCCTAAGTTGACAAATTCATCACTGTCGAATAAAATTCTCCATTACTTGATTATACGTACTATATTACGTCAAAAAAACTTTCTGTCAATTTTTTTTTCGTTCAAGGACCAATATAAAAAAAAATGTAGAAATGTCCTTACATATTTATTTATTGGAACATTTCGGTGATTTCTTGACATTTCTTTTTTAAAAAGAAAATAAAAAAAAAGGACATCCATATAAATATAAATCATAATATAAGAAAGAGAGAGATATCTCTTTCGAATACATGTATAGACGATTTACGAAGAAATATAGGCGAAAAAAGAAAATAAAAAATTAGACATGTTTGTTAAAAGCAATATGAATTATATAGAGCTATAAGTTAAGGAAACTTGGACAAGGCTTAAAGAGCTCTGCTTACTTTGTTAGCCACCTCGAGTAAGACGTTGTTATTATATAAAAAGTAAAAACATCAAAATTTCCATTTGTGATGACCGCAAAATGATTCGGGTCAAAATGTTTATTCAAAGTTTAATTAAATTTCAGACCGAGCCACACAGATATAGAATCAGCCACATAACTAGTTAACGAAATTAATGCGGAAAGATTTGAAATAATGACAATTTCTGAGCCTTTTGTTTTTTGGGGATGGCGAACCAGAAGGGCAGATGGCGAATTGTTCGCAGGCCCGAGAGACGAGGAGATAATTTTACAATTAAATATATTAGAACCCCCCTCCCCCTCCCACCAGTTTCTCTTAATAAGCATAAAATTACAACTCAACGTTGGAAATTTATTAAAATCAGAACAATGTGCACCTTCTAAAGCTTAAAACCCTACCCCGAAATAATAACTTCTAATATTAATAATATTATCTTTTATATTATTATTTCATGTATTGATAAAACGGAGATGGAATTTTATATGTTAAATTAAAATTTAATAAAATTGAGATAAAGACAAGAGGGAAACCAATTGTATTCATGATAACACAAGGGCGGATACAGGGGGGTTAAAGGGGGTAATTACCCCCCTGAGATTTGAGAAAAATATTTTTTTGGAAAAAAAAATTGTGTAATTTTAAAAATTAATACTCAAAAATTTGATTTGTATATAAATTCTGGTAAACAACTACAGAATGCACCTTTAAATTACCGATAATAAGAAAAAAATTGTGTGCTGTGCGACCAGTCACACCAGATTACCCCCTCCGAGAAACTCCTCTGGATTCGCCACTGTGATAACATAAGAACATTTTTTAATTTTTTAATTCAATTGTAAATGCCAAAGTATGTTTGTTACCAATCAATCGAAATAGGGAGAATTATAAAAAAAAATCTGGTGTGCCTGGTCGCACAACTTTCTCTTACCTTCGGTAAACGAAAGTTGTGTTCTGTGCAGGGACACGGAAAAAGTATCGATACTTACTAGTATCGATACTAGTACTTTTTTACTCGATACTTTTCTTTCGATACTTTACTCATATGAGTACTTTATTGCCGGTATCGAATGAAAAGTACTCATTTAAATATAGTTTGTTTGTTTGTTTTTTTTTAAGTTTTTTCGGCATCTTAGCCCATATAGACTTTAAACGTTAAACAAATATTGAATTTTGTTGAAAAATATTTGAATATTGTTGAACGCCTCCCGGTAGCCATCGGTACTTGTAATTAAAAATTATACAAATAAGTAAATAATCCCTAAATGGCCTCTGTAGCCGAAAAATTCTTAAAAAAATGGGAAAACATTTATATTTGGTACTATAGCAACCATTTCTCCTATCTTTCCTATGAATTACAAGAGTAAAGTGGTCTTCAGAAGATTTCAATGGCAAAATGAGAATATACATTTTAAAGAGCATATAAAAATAAGAGAAAGTAATAAATGATTTTTGAATTTTATTCAAAATCGTTGGAGTGAATTTGAGAAAATCGAGAAAAAAAAAACTGAAAAAGTGTAGTACTCTTTTGTTCAAAAGCTTCGAGTTACGTTCAATATTGCCTATATTAATTATAAATATATCATATTAATATTGGGAAACTTTACTAATTTATTAGTAGTAAAGAAGAGAGATGAAGGGGCAAAAAGAAGTAACGAGGACTGAAGGAGTGGCTCTTCCCCCTCTACTTTGTTTTTGTGATTTCATATAAAAAAAATCTAGAGTATTACAGTACATAATGTACAGTATTTATATATTTTTAATAAATATTTAATACAAAAATGTGGTCTATAATTAAAAATCCTCCTAATAAAAAAAAATCTAAATATGAAGCTCGACTGTTAGAGATAAATGTAAATAACGACTGACATAAAATCTCAAACTCCCAAAAGTGTTTGTGTTCCTGAATAATTTTACAAATAGAGTCCATATCTATTGTGGGCCTATTTCAAAATTAACAAAAATCTATATATATAAAAATGAAATGGGAAAAATGTATGTATGTATGTAAATATGTATGTATATGTTCTATAGAAATCCACAATTTTCAATGAATCCATTTGAAATTAAGTACACATATAATACATGGCTCTGGGAGTAACGTAGTAATAATTTGAATCTCTTAAATGTTTTGGAAAATTAATTATAATCAAATTTCTTCAATATGGGAACACAAAATCAACAAATTGGCTAGAAATTAGAGAGCGTCCTATGTGCTGTGTGAACCAGCTTCCAACCTGACTATGGGCTAGGGGTGGGGGCTACGCATCAGTTGAATAACGAAGAGAGGAAGCAGGTGACTGACCCTTTAAACAGTCATAAACAGACAGACCCTTTTGTGCTGTTCCCAATCGGTACCCCTCGCCTCGCTTGAATATAAGATCCTTCCTTAACATCTTAACACTTGCATTGCAACAAGAAATATCCCAAATCGGGAATAAACTTGCTCGCCGAAGGCGAGCAAGGGGTCCAGGGGGCGTAGCCCCCTGGCTAGGCGGAAAGCCCGCCGAAGGCGGGCTTGCGACTAGTAAATAAATAAAATAAAATAACATTATAATTCTGAAATTGCATCTTTTACTCAAATTTTATGAAATGATGCACTCTAGTTGGAGAGTGTACAAGCAAGCTGTAGTTTTTATGTATGGAGAACATTTGATTTCTGATTTTACGAGATTGAAATAACCTTTTCGAAAATATTACTTTTTTTATGAACAAAAAAAAAAAAACATACAATATTCGATTATAATCAGGTGATTATTCCTTTTATGTAAACGAGTATATTCTCTTTTTATACTTTGCCACTTTAATAAAAAAAAATTTGGTGTTAGTGACCGCACCGCACACCTTTGGTAATTTAATATATAAATATTTTGTTATAACTATTTCTTAGATATTTTAGCTATTTTTATAATTTTTTCGAAGCTCTTTAATTCTCTCTGCGAGATAAGGAGATGACGAATATTAAAATATTGTAAAAATAAAGTTGTCAGCTAAACATGGTTTTATAAGAGGATTATATTTTTAATCTCTTTTAAGTACAAGTGAAATTTTCACTTGATGATTTCGATTAACTTTATAAAGGTTAGTGATATCATCAAAGAATGGAATTACTTTTAAAATCATTATCCGCTAATACAGTAGTGATAGACTTAACGATAATTTAAAATTTTCTTTTTTTTAATGCAACAATTGTGTTTTTCAGAAAAAAAAATTGTTAACAAAAAACTGAAACAACATCATATAAAGTGAGAATTTTAGGGAAGAAACTCTTTCTCCCTGATTGGGCGTCCGTCTACTAGATTGATTGACGGCTTTGTTGTAGAAAACTTTATTGAACAAGCAAGAAAATACTGAGAGTCACCATTATCCCTTAGGGAGAGAATATTTTTTTTTATTAGGTCTACTATTTTTTCCATTAGCCAGAGGGCATAGGGATGCAAAAATACAAATGCTTATAAAAAAATTAGGTGTTGGCTGTGTTTTCTACACAGCCGGTGGCTTTTTAACGTGACAACGTCTTTTGCTTGACTTCAAAAATTTTTTTTTTCTCTTGCCTATATTGAAATATAAAAAGAGAAAGTATTGTTTTTTGTTTTTTTACTAGTAGTTTGTTCAAACATTTTCATTGAAACAATATATGACAGGTGTGGCTTTTTTTAATCCATTAAGGGCGACTTATACTTAAAAAATGAGGTTTTTCGAGGAAAAAACCAATTTTGGAGTTAATTACTCGGGATTTTTTTATTTCTTCTATTAGAGGTTATCTTTCTGCACCAAATGACATCTCATTTAGTCAGATATGATTAGCCGTTCGGAATCTATAGGGGTTTAAATTTTCGAAAAACGAAATCTCGCTGAGTGCTCTCATGCGGTAAAATGACGTCATATCAAAAAAAAGAAAAAAAACACCCCGGGGTATTGAACCACTCTTTCTAAAACTATATTTAGATTTTATGTAGCTTTTATGGTCAAGTCGCTAGGCGTTGCACAAGTAGGGCTATTTTTCGATATTTTTTTGCCTAAAAAATGAGGTTTTTCGAGGAAAAAACTAATTTTTGAGTTAATTACTCGGGATTTTTTTATTTATTCTATTAGAGGTTATCTTTCTGCACCAAATGACATCTCATTTAGTCAGATCTGATTAGCCGTTCGGAATCTATAGAGGTTTAAATTTTCGAAAAACGAAATCCCGCTGAGTGCTCTCATGCGGTAAAATGACGTCATATCAAAAAAAAGAAAAAAACAACCCGGGGTATTGAACCACTCTTTCTAAAACTATATTTAGATTTTATGTAGCTTTTATGGTCAAGTCGCTAGGCGTTGCACAAGTAGGGCTATTTTTCGATATTTTTTTGCCTAAAAAATGAGGTTTTTCGAGGAAAAAACTAATTTTTGAGTTAATTACTCGGGATTTTTTTATTTAATCTATTAGAGGTTATCTTTCTGCACCAAATGACATCCCATTTAGTCTGATCTGATTAGCCGTTCGGAATCTACAGGGGTTTAAACTTTCAAATTAGAATTTACCGCAGCGCGGTAAAATTAAATGATAAGAAAAAAATAAATGGTGAAATCTTTAGCTGAAAACTCATTCTTTCTAACCGTATATTCCCCATAATTATACCTCTTAAGACAGAGGAGTTATTCAAGCTGATAAACTTTTTCGTGCATGCCCCTCTAACATGATTTGTAAGACGTTGTCACGTCAAAAATACAATATAATATATAACATATAAAAACAACATATTATAGAAAAACCATTAGGCCTACTACCGATATGATATAAATAGAATAACATTTCTAGCAAAAACAATGATAAAACAAAATTATACCAAAATTAAATAAATAAACACCGGGTTAACAAATGGACTTGTTAAAAAAAAAACTAGAGTTTACAATAGATATTAGAGAAGTGAAATTTTTATGCTAAATTCTCATTCATGATAGGAAAATTGTAAAGAATTTGGTCAGATCTACTCAACAAAATAATATTTAGTTGAACAGTAAAGGTCAAATAAGTCCGAATTATTTGAGAATGAAATTTCAATATATTATTTTTAAAATAATTATATTTATTCTCCAAACGTTATTGTAAAAAACCTCAGACCTCCAGGGTTTCGGCCGCTGTGCTGCGTGCCTTCATCAGTGAGCTCTGGATCTAGATAATGCAAAGTGAATTAGGCCTCGGGTACGATACGAGCGGTGAGCGGCAGAGCGGCAGCGTCAGAGCGGCAGAGCGGCAGAGCGAATTCGCTCAACTTTTTTGTACGTATTGGTTTCAATGTATTTGGGTGGCTGCTGGCTAGGATAAGCCTGAGCGGCAGAGCGGCAACTTTTGACGCTCACCGCTCGCCGCTCGCCGCTCGTCCCCGACATTAAATTTCGCTCACCGCCCAGGCGCCGCTCATGAAAATGGCCGCCTTTAACCAAAAAGTGAGGTTACTTTTACTTTGACAGTTCGATATGGAAGCAATAAATTTCACACACATTTGATCTATCAGACAAATTCATAAAGGAAATATGGAATAATATGTTGGTAAATATATTATTAATCCAAGAATTGAACCAATAAGAAAGGCGGTATGTATATTTAATTAATAAAACAAATTATTTAAAGCATAAAAAAAAAATTATTATATTTTTTTAAGGAAAGAAGTCAAAATATAGCACAAATTGCAAAGATTATTTATGATTTATCCTTGTGTGGTGCTTGATGACATTAATATTACTAAATAATCTTATGATAACGATGTGAAGATGGAATTCGACAAAATCAACCCATTTATAATGAGAAGGCAATGTATATGAATTAACACAAAAATAATTTGTTCTTAAATTAATTGAAGAAAACAGGATGTCACAGCGACTCTTGATGAAAGTGAGTGTTGATATATATATAACTAAATACAAAATATTTTTTTAATATATATATTGTGTGTTAAGTGCTAATAAATATATAAATTAAAAAATAATTTTGTGTTTATATATATATATATTAACACACCTTCATCAAGAGTCGCTGTGACATCCAATTTCCTTCAATTAATTAAAGATCAAATTATTTATGTGTTAACAATAGCAAGAATTCTTAAATGAAATAATTTGTTCTTGAAAATTTTGTTTTAGTAAGAACCTGCAACAAATGCCGAATTGTCAGTTAAATTAAAATGCTCTGGAAATTGAAATTTAATTTTTATAACTACAACTCGATAAAAGAAAGGACCTACCACATACAAAGAATTTCCTGGGCCCCTCTAAACATGATATTTAATTTCTTTTTGTTTGTTAAATTCATTCATTGCATGATAAATGATAATAAAGTGTTAAATATTTTGAAATAGAATTGAATTTTATTTTAATAATTTGAGACTTTATAAATTTGACAGAAAATCTAATAAAAAAAAAAAAATTGATAAATTTTCACTTAAAATTAATTATAAAAAAAAAATTAATATAATACTTGTGATTTTAAAATTTAAATAATTGTATGCTTAATTGAAATAAGATATAGGAATAGATAAAAGGGCTTCTAGCCGACTCGAATTTTCACTTATATTTGAATATTGCGCTCGCTGATTCAATTTGCCGCTTATATCATACACCCCCCTGCCGCTCTGCCGCCCTGCCGCTTTGCCGCTCACCGCTCTGCCGCTCACCGCTCGTATCGTACCCGAGGCCTTAGTTATAAATTAAAATTTATCATAAAAAGTCTTGTCGAAATTATTTTTTTACCTTAGAGAAATTTGCACTAGCTAGATCCTTCGCCTTAACAAAACAGGTTTCGCCTATCACATACGGAACGAGGTTTCAACCATGAATAATAAATTTAGTTATAGTACAATTATAGATAGATGGGTTTAGCTGACATCTACTGGTCATAAATTTAAATAGAATTTTATTTTTATTTTTATAAATTATAAAAGGAATTTATTTATAGGATGAAGAATGTTTGTTTATTTTAATACACTTTTCATTCAAATCAAAGAAATTATTTTAAATAAATATACAATATTTACACTTGAGAATTTTCATTTGTTAAATAGACATTTTTTAGATTTAAATTTTATAGATTTAAATTTTATTTATTTAAATTGCATGGAGAATGGCTGTGTAGGCATCTGAAAGATTTTCACTATCACTCTTGAAATTTATAGTGTTTGTCTTTTTTGTTAAAATATGGGCTGCTTCTTTAAATTTACGTTTTTCATCAATAGTTTCATTACATAAGATTTTTACGCCCTCGTAATCCATCTCGTGCTTGTGGTCTATACAATGAATAATTCGGACTGAATTGACCTTTACTCCTTCAACTAAATATTCTACAGTCCTGGTGAGTCAATTATTAAAAATAATATTTATTAACTCATTTTCCAGATAGAAATGTGTTGAGTCTATCTATTCCCTTCAGAAGCCGCTTTTTACTTGTTCCCACATTGTGAAAGAATATCTAATTGAAAGCAAAAGTAAACGGCCCTAACATTTAACATATTGTAAAATATATCACATCCCATCATTTTATTGTAACAAGTTGAATCAATATAAAAATAAAAATTATATCTACTTCTTTTTTAAATAAAATGGGATGTCGTATATTTTACTATAAGAATAAAAATGAAGAGGGTTTCTGCACTACAAAAAAAGCCATTTAACAGAGACTTCACTAACTACCCATACATCAAGCAACCGGCCCTTAGTCAGGGGACTAACCAGTAAAAACACTTATTTTTTGCAAAATTGGACTTTACTCATCAAGACAATTTTCTAAACTTTCGATGCCTAGAACAATTGATCGTCAGCCTTAAAATATGCTATAACCTCATCATCGATTTCCTTGAAGCGTCTTTTTGAGATCTGCGAACATGTAAAAGTCAGATCTGGTGAATATGGGGGGTGTGGAAGTAATTCGAATCGTAAATCGTTCGATTTCACCATCGTTATTATCAACTCTTGGATCGGTGCACTGTCTTGCTGAAACAAATGTAGCGTCACTTAACCTTCAATCTATCGACTACTGATCCGAATTTACACGGTTGGTACTACCAAAAAACAAATGCGCCATGGCATTTTTGGCGCCATCTATGTGTCAGTCCTGGGTCTTAACGACCCATGTTTTAGAATTCATAGCAAAGCAGGCAAAATACGTAGAGTGTTCCTATAAAGTTTTCTCTAAGATTCTTCATAGGAACGTTTTTGAATAAAAGGTCCATTTTAAACCAATGTATTTTTCTTTAACTTAAATCAAAGTGATGGAGACAAGGTGCATAAATGAGAGATTTTATTTTTTTACTTTTTTCTTTTATTCCTCTTTACGTTTAGAGCAGGGGGGTGCACTCCAATGGGAGAATTTGAAATTGGGTGACGTCACGATTGCCACCCCAGAGAGAGTTTGACACTTTTATCCGCTAGAGAGCAGGGTAGTCAACCGATGAAATGATCATGTGATTTCTATATATATTATATTCAAATATTGTCAAATACGTTAAAATTGTCATACAAGAGATAAGTATTGGATTTCATTATATACTTAAAAATGTTTTTAATTATATTTATATGTTTATTAACTACATTTCCATTTATATTTTTAGGAAAAAGAAAATGTTTAGCAAAAAATTGCAATAATTATGACAAACTAATGAAATTGATAACCTAAAGATCATTCGATTTGGGCACAGTATTCCTAAAAATAACAGTCACCTGTGAGATCTTTCACAACAAATGGAAACATCAAATAAGATAAGTAATTTTTCTAGTAAAACTATGATAAATATTAGTGAAAATCAAACAATTGTCAATATTTTTGACAATAGTTTGAGAACACCAAATATTCTTCAAAATTTATTATAGAAATGGAGAAAGATCATCCATTAAATGATACATCAAATTCCTTAGAAGTTTTTTCTTTTTCAGAGGATTCAGATGTTATTCGACGACAAAACTATCAACTGGACAACTCGCCTAATTTACCAGCAACTAACGTTACTAATTTTTATTCTTTTTCAGATCGTCACAAATCTATAACAAATGACAATTTAACTTATTTATTTATCTCTTGTATATTTTTGTTCATTTTTACATATTATAAATTTTTTTATTTCTTGTTTGTATTCTGTACCCCAAAAAGTATAAAATATATTTATCTGTATTTTTTTAAATAAATAATTTATCTTTCCAAAATATCTGATGTTTATGTTATAAAAAATACCCATATTCTTTCTATATTTAAAAAAACTTACTTATTAACAGCAGGGCCGTTCCTGGGTAAGTTGTCGCCTCCGTGCCAGGTCATTTTTGGCGCCCCCCCCCCCCCAACTAAATTATGAAAAAAAATTTTTTTTAAGTGATTAGACCTGTACTGATTTTCATGTTTAGTGCTACGGTAGCTTAGATTTTGATAAATCTTTCTTTCCTCCACGCGAACTATCACTATCCTCTTTTTCATAGAGAAGGAAAATAAAAAAATATTCATTAATAAAAAAATATTTATTTATTCAAATTACCTCCTAGCTCAATTCTTTCATGATTTCAAATGAACTCTGTGTGTGTGTCTGCTTAAAACTGAACACAGACGAAAACACATTGTTTAAATGAAAGCATAAAAAGGATTGAGCTAGGAGGTTGAAATTTTATATTTAAGTTAGGCACCCTTTCGGACACTCAAAATAAGCTTTTGAACAAAATCGTCCAAAAAGTACTAGTACTTTACTGATGTACTTTTTCAGTTTTTTTCAATTTTCTCAAAATTCGCTCCAACGATTTTTATTAAAATTCATAAATCAATTATTTTTTAGATGCTCTTTAAAATGTATATTTTCATTTTGCCCTTGAAACCTTTTTAACATGTGAAACTATATATTGAAATTGCAATGGACTTAAGAAATAGAGGGAACAAAATACACAAAATTTTTATTTTACTAAATTAAAGCCCATTTCATGCAGATTATTTAGAAAAAAAAAATTTCTTGAAAATCTCATTCCCTTTTAGAGATATTGGCTTTAGCGCTAAACCATGTTTGCGTTTTCATAACTAAAAAAAATCAACAATATGAATTTTTTTTTATATTTTAGGATTAACTTAGATTCTTGATATATTTTTTTTCTAATTCCTTATTGTTCAAAGAACCTACCATAAAAATTGGTTGGTGGTCAAATAAATAAATGAGAAATTATTTTCTCTTCCATGTCACATTTTGTTTGGCATTATTCAAGCCGCGGAAGGTGAAAAAATCAAAACTTTAAAGTGCCATAACTCGAAAACTAAGTGAGATAGAAAATCGAAATTTGGTGCTGTTACTTATCTCTATACATAGAACAAACATACCAAGTTTCATAAAAAACTGAGATTTTGGGTGAAATGGCCTGGTTGAACTTACGTGGAATGACCCAAATGTAAAATTAAAAAATGTTAAATATTTAAAAATTCGGAAGTGCTAGCAACCAAACCGTATTTTTCCCTGGACCAGTTTTTTATACTGAATCGGTATATGTAAGTATTATTTTTCTACGACCTTTAGTTCAGGCCGTACTTTTTTTGTGTACAGATGGACGGACGGTCGGACAGACAGACACCGGAGTCTCTACATAAGCTCTCTTTCCCTTAGTACCACGTACTTGTGAAGCAAATTCATTCGTTTATATTTACATGTTTTTTTAATGACGCCTCACAGTGGTTCCAAATCCCGAAAACGTGGCCAAAAGTCCAAAAATAAAGAGTAAATTCGGGGACTTTTAAGCCCTAAATAGTTTTATTAATATATTTACGGTTAGGAACGACCGTTTTTGAGAGTCATATGCACTCTCTGGCTCTCAAAATCTATTTGAATCTGAGCGTTTTTGACAACAATCGGGAGCTGTCTCCGAACGCAAATAAGTATCCTTTTCTATCGCTCTCCATTTTCTTGTTTTTTTGGTTATTTTAATTTCGTCAAATGAAATCAAAGACTGAAAGTAAGTAAATTTCAACAATGTAAAAAAAATGCAATAAATTTTGATAGTTAATTAATAGGAGCATTTCAAATAACGCCTTATTTTTTTTTCCATTTCGGAAATCGCAAAAATTCAAAAGTCGAAAAGTGAAAAGTCCCACGACATCCCACTCTCAAACCACTTTTCCTGCCTTTTGTAATCCTTCTTCATTAATAATATTAAAAAATTAGCTGCACAGACTTGCACATTTTTTTTTTATTCAATTTTTTTTGGAATTTGAATATTCATCTGATGAAGCATATTAATGTTATTTAAACTAATGTTATATGTAATCCGTATTAAAAATATTGAATAAAATATTGTAATTAAATTATTTTGACCTAAATAAATGTGTCTGGACCCCCACAAATGTGTCGTATTAAACAATATGTATCATTTAGGGCCAATATGGCCTAAGATGCAGAAAAAGACATAAAAAAAAAGAAAAATTATTTTGTTATTAATTAATTTAAAATACGAAATCGGCGACCTCGAGAACCCGACAATGCCAATTTTGATTGAAATCGAATTATTTTTTTTTAGTTCCCCATATTGGTTCCGCCATATTTTTTTTTTCTGAAAAAATAATATCAAATTCTAAATCAGCGACCTCAAAAACCCTTGTGTACTGAATTTCAGAGAGATTAAATAACGTTTTCGACTTTTGACCACGTTTTCGGGATTTGGAACCACTGTGCGCCTGTATGATTTTGTTTTGAATTTTTTTCAAATTTAACGAAAATTTTCTTTTTCTTCGTTGATTATTTCGAAAACTATTCAGTTTTCAAAAAAATGTCAAAGAATAAAAACTTTTTTAAAATAGAGTAATTTATCATAATATAACAAAAATTGAAAATTTTATAATTTTTGAAAAAAACTTATTAGGTAAAGTACTACTTCCAGGTGAAGTATTTACTCCAAAAGTTGATATAAATCTACAATTTTAGTGTAAGGAGTATATACCAAATTTCATCGATCTGGCTGCTTGCCGTGTTCACACATACACACACACACACCCAGATATAATTCCAAAAGAATATACGAGAAAGTCTCGGGGAAGTCATTCATTCCCCTTTTATGTTTTTAAATAAAAAAGCTATTTAAAATTTACATTTATTTAACAATTTTTTTTTTTATTTTTTTTTTGGAGGGGGGCGACATTCTTGTACCCGCGGGGGGGCGCCATTCAATATAGTTACGCCAATTATTTCAAATGATTGGCAGCCAATTCTTTTGAAATAAATTTTTCTCCCTTGCGACGGACCAAGGACCCAGACACGAAAATGCCCTTTGGCTTTGAGTCTCCGCCGTCCTTTGGAAGGCGCCTCCGTCGCCCTTTGGCTTTTCGTCTTCGCCTTCCTTTGGAAGGCGCCCTTTGGAAGGCGCCTCGGGCGCCCTTTGGCTTTGCGCCTTCGTCGCCCTTTGGCTTTTCGTCTTCGCCTTCCTTTGGAAGGCGCCTCGGGCGCCCTTTGGAAGGCGCCTCCGTCGCCCTTTGGCTTTGCGCCTTCGTCGCCCTTTTTGCTTTTCGTCCTCCCCTTCCTTTGGAAGGCCCCACCGGCGCCCTCGGCGCCCTTTGGCTTTGCGCCTTCGTCGCCCTTTGGCTTTTCGTCTTCGCCTTCCTTTGGAAGGCCCCACCGGCGCCCTTTGGAAGGCGCCTCGGGCGCCCTTTGGCTTTGCGCCTTCGTCGCCCTTTGGCTTTTCGTCTTCGCCTTCCTTTGGAAGGCCCCACCGGCGCCCTTTGGAAGGCGCCTCGGGCGCCCTTTGGCTTTGCGCCTTCGTCGCCCTTTGGCTTTTCGTCTTCGCCTTCCTTTGGAAGGCCCCACCGGCGCCCTTTGGAAGGCGCCTCGGGCGCCCTTTGGCTTTGCGCCTTCATCACCCTTTGGCTTTTCGTCTTCGCCTTCCTTTGGAAGGCCCCACCGGCGTCCTTTGGAAGGCGCCTCCGTCGCCCTTTGGCTTTGCGCCTTCATCGCCCTTTGGTTTTTCGTCTTCGCCTTCCTTTGGAAGGCCCCACCGGCGCCCTTTGGAAGGCGCCTCTGGCGCCCTTTGGGACTGGCGCCTCCGTGCTGGCACGGAGTGCACGCCCGCCAGGAACGGCCCTGATTAACAGTAAAATAATATTCATATATATTTACACGGAATACCTAATTTTAAATTTAGCGGCTAAAATTTGGTTTGAATTTTGCGCAAATTCCCTGCGTTCTGATTGTGCCACCCTGATGGCGGACAAAAACCAGAAATTAACATTGAGTACGCTCTCTGTTTATATATATACTCTG
>JAKCPI010001901.1:0-28754 GCA_023213315.1 Euborellia annulipes | reverse complement strand
AAAGTTATAGGTATTTCCGGATGAAAATAACTTTTCTATAATCCCTAGAAGGTCCCTTTTAGGCATAACAAAATTCGTTTCCCAAATGAGGATGACAGACAGACGGACATTATTTTATTAACATTTTAGACTCGATGGGATAAAACCTGCCAAGTCTGGCTAAAACTCAATTGGAAATTCTGACGGGAAGTTGGTCAAATAGTTAAAATGTTTCTTCATATTTCTTATAATCCCATTTAAGGCGGAATAAGACCGAAGGTGTTACGCATGTTTTTCCCGCTAAGATGGCGTTGTGTGTCATAAAAATAAAGCCCAAAAATCAAGTAATTAGAAAATTTGCCGAGAGATGTCAGAATGGTAGCTAATAATATTTAATTGATTTGCATTGATCTTTTAACAATAAATGTTATTATATATTATGTATCTTTTATGAAAGCATAAAAATATATAGATATAGGCTATTAGGGGATCGGCTGTTAGACTAGCCTGCCATCTATTGCAAGAATGCTCAACTAATTTGACAGTTGAATTTTAAATAAATCATCTAAGCTTATTTTAAACATTTCTTAATTAATATGTGATTAATAATAACGATAAATGCATTTTTAAATTTAAAAAAAAATTAAAGATTATTTGGATAGATTGTTTTTTTGTATTTGCTTGATAACAAACAAATTAATTACGATAATTTTTAATGGGGCATTAAAACAATTATAGCTCGATGTCCCAATAATCTCTTCATTTAAAAAAAAAAATTCCTTATAATAGTCTAGTGTTTTTTTTTTTAAGTACGTTTAGACGTCGCACAGTGGTCCCATTCGCTTCAAAAGCGGTCATAGGCCTATATCTTTTTTATTAGTTGGTACTTTTTGATGAAAATATTTATATATATGTGTTTAAGTATGCCCTTTAAGAATATGTTATTAGATTTAATAATTCTAGTTAAGGAAAAGCGTTAAAAAATAATCCACTGTAAAAACTGAATTTGAAGCGAATTTTTTCTCCTTTATTAATCAATAAATCTTTTATTACATGGTATTTTTTAATAAAAATTTGCACACATGTTTTTTTAATGTTCTTTAACAAAATTAAATAAGAAAAAAATAAATTAATAAGAAAAAAAAATTTTTTCACGCGATTTTTTTTTTTTTAATAAAATAAATTTTTAGCTTATTTTCTCTTCTTTATTAATCAACAAGTTTATAAATACATTATATTTTTTAATAAAGAAATTTGGACACATGTTTTGAATGTTTTTAAGGAAAACAAAAATAAAGTTTTTTAAGGGATTTTTTTTCTTTTTTTATCTATATTATAATAAAGCTGAAAAGACGTTTTTTGATTAAGGTACTTCTAGACCACCTAGAGATATGGGGTTTTTTGCATTCGATTCAGAATCCTTTAAAACCAAATAGAAAAATCCAAAATCTTAAAAAAGTTGTACCACTTTTTTTTAAGAGGGAAAAAACTCATTTTTTTCGATGTTTTTTCAAAAATTTCACGATATTTTTTCATTTTTTCACTCATATCTTCTAAACGGTTAAAGATATCTTCAATATCTGAATTAGTCAATAATCTGCATTAAATTTTGAAAATGACAAACCTCTTTTAACTATTTTTGAGGTTTGTTTACACATATAAATAATTCGTGCAAAAAGAACCTCATTTTTGATGATTTTGCCGCGGCTTCAGTTCATTTTCATTATTTTTTTGCTTCAGTATTTATAGTCCGATTTCAATAATTCTTTTTGCGAAATGATCCTCTCATCTTATACTTTTAGACAGGTAAATTTCATTTTTTTTCATCAACCCCTTCTATTTAATTTTCAAGTGTGAAAAAAAATAACATGAAAATTTTCATTTTTTGAGATGGTTTTTAAACATCTGTGTCTTTAGACAAGCTAGACAATTGCGGTTTTTTTTATTTGATTCAGTACCATCTGCTGACGACTAGAAAAATCCAAAATCATGAAAAAGTTATACCCCCTTTTTTTAAATTACAAAAAACTCATTTTTAGCCGATTATTTTTTTACATTTTTGGCTATATTTTTTGAATGATAAGAGATATCTTCAATCTCATAATTTTGTATTTTTCTACATTAAATTTGGAAAACAATGAGACCCTTTGCACTATTCTAAGGCATTGTTTAGCGGCTGTGCAACTTTTGGCGTGTGATACAAAAATTTTTTTTATTAATTTTTTTCATATTCATGGCCATATTTTTTAAACGATTATCAATGTCTTAGATATGATTTACTTTTTATAATCTACATTAAATTTCCTTTAAAACGAGCCCAGTTTGGACCTGATAAGCCTCTATTTAAGTTCTTTAAACTTTTTCTAAAAATGGAAGAAATTTTTATTTTTTGTTTGTTTGTTTGAAGAGTTTCTTTCAATTTTCGCCTATATTTTTTGAATGGTAAGAGATATCTTCAATCTCATAATTTTGTATTATTCTACATTAAATTTGGAAACAAATGAGCCACATTACAGCATTCTCAGACATGGTTTAGTATACTATCTATTCGTCAATCACGAGACAAACTTTTAAGTAGATATTTTTTTTCCGAGATATTTCTATACAATTTTAGCTATATCTTTTTAATGGTAAAAGATATCTTGGATATCCAAAGGTTTTCACATTTTAGATTAAATTTTGTAAAAAATGAATACCATTTCATTTAATTCAGACATTGTTTAGGGTATTTAAAACCACTTCTAAAATGTAAGAATTTTTTTTTGTTTGATTGCTCTGAATGATCCACATTGCAGTATTCTCAGGCATGGCTTAGTATCTAAAATGAACGAAATTATAGATTATTTCAATTTTTTCTTTAGATATCTTCAAAACATAGCAAAAAAATCATTTTCAATTCATTCCCTCATAGAGCCTTCCACGACCACAACATTTCATTTGGCTCATATTCTTATTTTTACTTTCTCTTACCTATGTATATATGTAATATATATATAGAGAGAAAGTATTGGTTTCATGTCAAAAATTCGATGTCGAGATTTTGATGGATCTTCACGTTTTGAGGTCCCCTGAATCCAAAAAAGTGGTTTTCGCGACATGGTCTGTATGTGGGTGGGTGGGTGGGTGGGTGTGTGTGTGTTCAATTTTAAGCATGAAGGAATTGAGTTAGGAGGTTGAAATTTTATATTTAAGTTAAACACCCCCGGGACCGGAAAAATAAGCTTTTAATCAAAATCGGCCAAAGAGTACTAGTACTTTACTGATGTACTTTTTCAGTTTTTTTTGATTTTCTCAAAATTTGCTCCAACGATTTTTTTTAAAATTCAAAAATCAATTATTTTTTAGATGCTCTTTAAAATGTATATTCTCATTTTGCGATTGAAATCTTCTGAAGACCACTTTACTCTTGTACTCAATAGAAAAGATAGGAGAAATGGTTGCCATGGTAACAAAATATAAATATTTTCCCATACTTATAAATTTTACATCTGAATTCATATGTTCCGTACTGTCGGGAACTAAATATATTTCGACACGAAAAATCTGGTGTGACAAGCACAGAACACAACTTTCGATTACCGAAGGTAAGAGAAAGTTGTGTGCTGTGCGCCAGTCACACCAGATTTTTTTATTACTTAGCGCCGGGTATTTTTACCATTCTTCAGACCCGGAAATTTTTCAAACCCTCCCGTACCGACGAAAATTTAGTGAATGAATGAATGAATGTCTAGGAATTTTTTTTTTTTTAAACATTCACACTTTTTTCTCATTCACACTCACATTCTCACAGTCTTTTCGGCAACTTAGGCCATTTAAGACTTTGACGATGTATGATACCCCTGAATCATACATTGTATAAAATTTCTTTTATTTAATAAAAAGTTTTAAATAATACATCAAATAAAAAAAAAAATTATTTAAAAATATTTAATTTTTTTTACATATTTAAATTTATAATAAATAATAAACTTTTTCAGATGTCAGAAAAAAGAAATATTTTAAAATTGTTTATTTTTAACTTTGCCCATCAACCGTAGGTTGAGGTAAAGTTAATGTAGGCCTAATCGTAAAAAAAATCGAAATTTTTCTGAAGCTGCCAAAATTTGTTTTGAGGTCCCCTGAATCCATTTAAGTAGTTTTTGGAATGATGTGTGTGTGTGTGTGTGTGTCTGTGGTAAATTTTTTCGTCAACGAAAACTCAAAAACTATTTGTTCAATTGTTTTGAAATTTTGCACCCATAAACTAGGGGTAGAGGCCATGAAGTGAAAAGCTTTTGCTAAACATCGGACCATTAGGGGGGGGGGGCAAATATTTTTTCTTACATAACCTATACTTTTTTTTATAAATATTCAGAAACAAGACTTCCTCCCGAGTAAAATGATATATAATATGTATAACATCGGACCATAAGGGGGGAGCTCTAGGGGGGGAGGGAATATTTTTTTCTTACATAACCTATAATTTTTTTTATATATTCAGAAATATTCAGAAACTAGAATTTCTTCTGAGTAAAATGATATATAATATGTATACCATCGGACCATTAGGGGGCTCTAGGGGGGGGAGGGCAATATATTCTTTTCTTGAATAGTGGGTGGGCAAAGTTGTGCGCTCGGCTTAGTCCGACCCTTTATTTTTTAATAGAGCCTTGCCCGTCCGATTTCATTTCCATGCCCGTCCTCCTAATCAGTTTATTAAAGTGAAATTTAGACTTGCTACCCGCCCATAATTTTTTCAAGGTCTTCAAAACCCACAGGCCGGGCAGGGCGAATATTCTATTATTTTAAACTTGATTCAGTGTATTTTCATTTGGGCAGAAATCATATGGGCTTTAAAATTAAGGGGAAAACTACTGATCACGTCCCGAGACGCCGCCCGCCAGGGCCAAGTTGGGAATGGCGCGGCGAAGCCGCGCCTTTCCAACTTGTATTTGATATAATTACTATTTTGAACGGTAGAATTTTTAAATATAAATCACGTTTTTTTAATGGCATTTAAGAAAAAATCTGGTGTGAATGGTCGCAGAGCACACAACTTTCTCTTATCTTTGATAATTGGAAGTTGTGTTCTGTACTTGCTACATCTGATTTTTTGCGTCTTTATCTATGAAATATAAGAGTAAAGTGTGCTTCAAAGAATTTTGGGGGACAAAATGAGAATTTAAAGAGCATCTAAAAAATAATTGATTTTTGAATTTGAATCATAATCATTGGAGCGAATTTTGAGAAAATCGAAAAAAACTGAAAAAGTACATCAGTAAAATACTAGTACTTTTGTTCCGATTTTGTTTCAGGTCTTTAAATATTTTTAAAGCAAAAATGTATAAATTTATAAACAATGAAGAATGGGTTTTCCAGAGCGAAGTCAGGAAAATGAAAAAAACCTTTCTGCTGGATATAACGCATCAATTGCACCTATAATCGAATAGCAAACAACTTAAAAGTTATTTAAAATGATATCTTTTAATCATATTTGCTATTATTTTGATAAAATAGAATTAACTTGTGGTATAAATGACGAGAAGGCCTATTGAAAATGCGCGCGCTCCGACTTTAACGGCCTCTAACTCCCAAATAGGCAAAAATTGGCAAAAGATGACTATTGGACCATTTTCCTTAGCTCTTTGGCTATCTTCTGGTATATTCCAATTTTTAAAGTAATTTAAAACCATCAATGAAAAAGAGTGATTTAAAAAATTTTTGGAGGATTTTTTATTTTTTATAAAGCGCCTTAAAAACAATATAATTTAATAAGGAAAGTAAAAACAAAAAATTATTTTGAAAATAGAGAAATCGTTGAATAATTTGGTAAAAAAATTATTTGATTTGGACAATTATTTCCCCTCGAAAAAAATTCTTGATT
Organism: Euborellia annulipes; assembly: GCA_023213315.1. Lineage (NCBI taxonomy): Eukaryota > Metazoa > Arthropoda > Insecta > Dermaptera > Anisolabididae > Euborellia > Euborellia annulipes. The sequence continues at coordinate 22,912 of JAKCPI010001901.1, read as the reverse complement.
TCATGCAAAAAAGAGCATAAAATTCACTGTTGAGATTTGGTCAACTTTGAGGACCTATAACTCGGCAATGGCTGAGTTGTTTTGAAAAAGAAATACAGTTTTGAAACCAGCAAACATTCTAGTTTGTTACCCTAGAACGTTTTTCAATTAGGTTGACTTTCGATTTTTTTTTCGCGTGGCCACTTTTGAAGCGAAAGGAACCACTGTGCGTCGCTCCTGAACCCTCTTCAAGCAAATAGAATTGTTTAACGACGGACGGACATTAGCGAATTATTTAGAGACAAATGCAAGAATTAACAAAAACAGCTTAGCACTTTATGTAATATTCAAATGTGTTTTGAAAAACACACACACAAACGCCCCCCCCCCCCCTTCAACTAGCGGCTCTAAATATTAATAATAAATAAATAATTGATTTCTATGTCGAAATTTCCTTTCGTGAGCAAAAATAAAAAAATTAAAAAAATTAATGAACATATCGATCTTAATGCTTGTTTTTTTTTTTGTTCCATAAATTGTGTCTCATTGTATCTATTATCAATTATAGAAACATGCAATCCAACTTTTGTGTTCAATAAAGAGAAAACGGACATGCTTTTGGAAGGGAATAAATGGGCAATTGGAAATTGGACTGTGTTAATTTACAGTATTAGGGCCGGTTGCTTCATCTATGGGTAGTTAGTGAAGTCTCTGTTAAAAGGCTTTTTTTTGTAGTGCAGAAATCCTCTTTATTTTTATTCTTATAGTAAAATATAAGACATCTCATCATTTTATTTTAAAAAGAAATAGAAATATTTGATATTATTTAAAGTGAAACTTTATTTTGATCGACACAAATTTTTTCGTTTCTCTATCAGCGTGTCGAGTTACAAGCCGTGACGCTACAAGTTATGACGTCACAAGCCATGACGACAAAAATAGGAAAGTTGAAATTTAATATATATAACGAATTATAAAAAAATAATTGTGAGATTTAATTATTCAATTTTTAAATTGATAAAATATAATTTTTAAAATAATTTTAAATGATTCAAATACTAAATAAATATTTTTCTCAGTTTTTAATTTAACATACGCCAATTGATTTCCCATTTTCCAATTATTAAATTAAGATTAAAAACGCGATTTTAATACCCTTATGCCCAATTGCACCGTTTGACATTTATGCCTCTCATTACTAAGTGTGCTTAAACTAAAGCGTCTCTTAAATAACTTGTTTGTTTGAACCGCATTATTTTAATCATGGAATAGTAAAGAAGAATTTTATAAATGTTAAACTTGGCAACATTGTAAATTTTAATGATATTCTAGTGATTTTTGATAAAATTGACAGATGTTAATAATAATAATGTTGTTTATTATTTGAATATTCTTAAATTAAATTAATTACATATTGTTGATAAATATTAATTAATTTCAGAAAAATAAGAAAATAGAAAACAAAATATTGATTTTCATAATTATAATTTTTTTATTCAAATAAATAAGGAAAGGACGCCAAATTATACCTCTTTTATTTTTATTCAACTTCTTTTAATTAACAATAATATAAATATTTTACAATATTTTAAGTGTTAGAGCCCTTGGTATCAAAGGAAGCCATTTTGGTTTCAATTTGCATAACCTAGCCTTCGAGTATGAGATCCATATTTGGGTTTTTTACCACGATTTTGCAGTTATTTACAAACATAACCCGTAAATAACTGTAAATTACGTAAATAACTATATTTAAAGTAAATAATTCCATGCGCAAACCCCTCGAGAAAAGAAACTCAAATAAAATTCATCAAATTCAAACAAAAACTAATATTTCTTTTTTGGGAAATAAAATTAAATTGTAGAGATATAGTTTTCCCTTTTTTTTTTTCTATTCTTCTTGTTAGGATTGGTAGTAATGGATATTGTCAGATTTCATTTTTCGGGCCATATATATTCTAAAATAATTTTTGAATAAGGAAAGCTATGAGCAGGGCAGCCAGCAGAAATAAAAAAAACTTTTATATTATTTCGTAGACGTTTCGGGAGTAGGTCCTGAGGATGGAGGCGACGCGCTTCCGAAACGTCGACGAAATAAAATAAAAGTTTTTTTTTTTATTTCTGCTGGCTGCCCTGCTGCTCATAGCTTTCCTTATTCAATTATCATCACAGCCATTTCCATTCTTCAATAAAATTAATTTTCCATAATTAATATTTAGTTACTTATCAGAAACCTAAAAAAAATAAAAGCAAACTGAATTTAATTATATGATATTCATTAATTGAAGAAAATAACAAATGAATTGACAGTTGTAGGTTAGGTTACCATATTTAATTTTTGAATTTCGTTTTTTAATTATTTTATTAACATTTTGATTATATTATTCACTAAATAAAAAGAAAACAACAGCGTCAATGCTGTAAAACACAAAAAAATATGAAATAAAAGCTTTTAAGCTGTTTTTTTTTAGGCAGTTGGTTTTTTACAGTTATTTACAACAACCTTGTTATTTACAAGGTAGTAACCGTGTAATTTACTAGTCTGTAAATAGCTTGCCAACTCTGATCTCTGTTAAATATTAGCCCGAGCCAAAAGTTCTGTTTAAGATTAACCAAAGGGGTGATATTAGAAACACAATCCTGGTTTCCTAACTTCACGTATAAAAATAACAGAAGCATTCTTCATTCTATCCCTTTTTTTTTTTTTTTTTTTTTTTTTTTTTTTTGTTATTATTCATTTTATGTGAGTCAGGATTACATTTCTAGGATATTTGGCAAGTTGTTGGTGATAATTATTTGAATATTTTCTAATGTTCGAGGGTTGGCAACTCCCTCTGGCGAGACAAATATTCTCCTAATGCTAAAAAAAAATAATTTTTCTGCATTACTCACTAACTCTAAGTCAACTAACTAGCTATACATCAAGAAACCGGCCCTTAGAGTTCTATCTTTCTTGAGTCGCTGACACGTTGTGGCTAACTAAAGGCCGTTTCACACGTAGGGTTTTCAGGTTACATTGCATGAGATATGACGTCACTGCAAGCAGAGCCCTGCAAATAAAACTTGATCTGTCAAATACGTATTAATATATTCAAACGTCTCAGAGGGAGGGGCTTATCCAAACATGATGAGTTTGGAATTCTAAAGTTGGCGGAAATGGCCGAATGTTGTCCTCTGGTGATCGTCTTTTTTTATATAAAATATTTCAATAAAACCTAAGCTGTCAAAATCAAATAACCTCACTTTTTGGTTAAAGTCAGCCATATTGGATGACGTGAAAAATCCGACTCTGTGATTGGTCGATGCATGGGTTAAGAAAAAAGGCATGCAATAGAACATGCGGAATCAGTCCAAAACCAGACGCTAGGGTCACAAATGACGTCATATCGCATGCGATATAACAAGAAAACCTCTCAGTTTGAAATAATTGTTCAATTTTGTTTGTTGTTTTTAGATGGGCCAGGAGGAGAGATCAAACCCTCGTTGACGGAAGTGATCGTTCAGCTGCTTAAAAGACATCGACTGGCTTTCGCTATGACGTTCTTCCTCTTCATTTTATTGCTTATTGCCATTACGATATCCATGTCGCTGGCCTTTAGGCCTAATATCATCTTGCCTAAGGATTCGACCCCTAGGCCCAAAATCGACGACAGCATCGTGCCATATATTTCGCCTGAGAGCGATTTATCTATTCCGATGAAAGGAGATAAAGGTAAGAAAATATCATTTTTTCCCTGAGGAGATACAGTTTTTTTGCACGTTACGCCACTTTAAAATTATAGGCTGTTGCTAAAGCAACTTTAAAGGAACCGTTTACTATTCCCTACTGTTAAGATATATAGATAGATGCAAAACGATTGGGCCACCGAAAATGACAGCTCTCTTTGTAGTTGGCCATTTGACCGCAAGGGCGCATTGGCAAATTGTATCATTTATAATAGTACCAAAATTATAAAAGAAATAAAAATAGTAATTATATTTGTATTCTTTAAATTTTAATTGTTAATATTAGGTTACAAAACAAAAAATGTTTAAATATTTAAATATCGTAAAATAAAAATAATAAATACGTTGGTTGCTCTGACTTTCAAGATGTTAAATTATAAAGAAACTTGGAATACTATAACCTCACTTTTTCTGAATATATATAATAATTAATAATATCGCTTAATACAATTCAGAAACTAAAGAAAACTCAATTAAATTAATGTATTTATATATTACCTCTTTCCCGTGATAATATAGTCACTAAATTATTGTTTATTTCAATGAAACAAATCAGGTTAGTGGATACTTTATAGTTTAAAGCTCCGAATTTCAACTTTTAGTTTAAATACAGCTTTTACGAACAAATAACCTTTAAATACATTTTAAGTGATGAAATAAATATTCAAAATAATTCGAAAAAAAAATGATTCCAAATTTATTTTTAAACAAGGCAAAACAAATCAACTGATTCTTTTTTACAATATTTATATTGTGTTTTTATAAAAAGGTCTATAGAAACGAAGGTTGACGTGACGTCAACGTCCTACGTCACTACACGTTCTTGCAACCCAAAATTATTTAGCGGAAGGTTTAAACCACCAAAAGGTTTTAACGAACCGTTAAATATGTTCTTGCAACCCGGCATAAATCTACAGTGTACACGTACCTTAAGGTTTATGATAAATTTCAATTTTAGTAAGCAAAAGGAAAAATACGTTTAGAGCTATCTCTTCTTTAAGCTTTCTATTAAGGCCCTCTTTATTTAATTAAATTGTAGCTTGTTGTGAAGATTATTTAATTTTGAATTATAACAAGTTTGCTTTAATAATAACTCCAAAATAATCAATGAGCTCTCTCTCCTCTTGGAGGGAGGAAAAGGGGAAGGCACAACCCCCCCCCCCCCTCCCCCCGCCCCTCTTGGGCCTTTTAATTAATCCAGAGAAATTCTAATTTTAACTTTTGCTTCAACCATTTGGCTCTTGCGTAGGATATATATTGAGCACTATGAAGCTTTTTTTTTTTGTTTTAACGTCTTTTTTGGCATCTAAGGCATCTCTTTATTTCAATTAATTGTGAAATTGCCACAATTTTTGGCGTTGTCATTTAGAAGGAAATTTTTCGGATCGTAGGAGTTTAACTGAAAATTTTCAGAAAATTATTCAATTAAGGGTATTAAGTTTGTTCGGACATTAAAGCACTTAAATAGATAAAAAGCTAATTTTTTAATATGTTATTAATCACTATCAAATACGTATAAAATAAAATTTTGAACCAGATCTGACGCAGGGTTATCGTGTAAAGATATTTTAACAAGAAAGTCAAAAAATTCTCCAAAATGACAGTCGCCAATATTTAAAAATAAGGAATTCTCGAGAGTCAGACCAGCCTGGCAACGTCGCATAAAATAATTGTCTTTTCTAGCTATCAGTTACATTTTTTTTTTCCATTTTACGATATTTTTTCTCACAAATCGTCCATTGTGTTTAAACTGATTTGCATTAAACATTGTAATATATTAAATAAAATAAAATTTAAGGCGTTTAAGATTTAAAATAGATAGTTGATGAATGCAATGTTGCCAGTTCTATATTACGTGAAATACTGCTCAAGTCAAAAATCATTCATTTATTATTTTTGGTAATTAAATTATTAACTTAATACAATTATAAACTATGATAGGTCACGACTAAATTATAATAAGGAATTTTGGCATTCAAATTTTTAATTTTATTAAAAAAAAACTTAGATTCTAATATGACTTACGAGGTACTGTCCGAACAACCTTAAAAGCGTGTTTTTAATCTTAACTTAGCCCCCGGGTTTGGCGTAGTAAGTAGCGCGCCTACCTCCTATACCAAACGTCGCGGGTTCGGATCCGGGCAGTCCGATGATTTTATTTAAGCCATTTGGATACCAGATGGCTTAAATAGAAATGCCTGAACCCACAATAGATATATTCTCTACAACGGTTATCATCAAAGTCTTATATGGCCTAAGTTGCCGAAAAGACTGTATGAATGTGTGTGTGAGTGTGAGTGTGAACGAGAAAAAAGTGTGAATGTTTAAAAAAAAAAAAAATCTTAACTTAACAATTGCAAAATGATGAATGATAATGGGAAATTGAAGATTTGAATCATTTAAAATTATTTTAAAAATTATATTTTATCAATTTAAAAATTGAATTATTAAATCTCACAATTATTTTTTTATAATTCGTCATTTTTGTCGTCACGGAATGTGACGTCATGACTTGTAGTGTCACGGCCCTTGACGTCACGGCTTGTAACGCGACATGCTGATAGAAGAGCCAAAAAATTTGAGAGGATAAAATAAAAGTTTCATTTAAAAAAAAAAGAAATGTAGATTAATCGCATTTAAGAAAAGACTAGCCGCGCCGCCCGCCTTCGGCGGGCTTCGCGTCTAGACAGGGGGCTACGCCCCCCTGGACCCCCAGCCCCTGGCTCGGACCCGCCTGCGGCGGACCCTCGCCTTTTCTTAATTATAAAAAGAAAATTATTATTACTAACAACTAAGTATTCCAGTCCAGTGCCTGCTTGAGGATTTGTTTACCTTCATAGAATACACAACTGCAAAGAATACTTAAATATTTCTCTATACATTTCCTATGGGAGAAATCGTAACTTTAAAAATTAATAACTCGAAAAGTTATAGGAATTTTGGGACCCGAGTATTTTTCCGGGACTCTCTATAACGTCCTCTATAAGACTGCAAAATTTCGTTTCAAAATTCCAATGGGAAGTTGGTCAAACAGAGCGTGACAGACGGACAGACGGACAGACGGACACTTCGTAATTATTATATATAGAAGATATCTTTAAAAAATTCGCTCTATATCTTAGAGATAATTAAATTAGTAATCATTGTGTTAAAGAATAATTAGTTTTTTGCCTTTAATTAATTAGCTAGAACCTTTCAAAAGAAATGGAATAAATCCCTTGTATCCCTATGGGGAGCACTAACGCCATCTCTTGCCGCCTAGAGTAACTCGGTAGTGAATGGTCTTCTTTGGGTCTTTTTTGAGACGCGCACCTTAAAATAAAATGAACAGATTCGTATTTAATCAAAAGGCAGACATTGCCATTACAAATTAGATTTATTTTTTTGTTTGTTTTTTTGTTCGCAGCCCTCAACGTGACTCTGAGTGGGAAATTGAGATTAATTGGACGAAAGTCTTGGTTAGCTCAGCCACCGAACGATGATCTCGACCTATTAAGTCACCCTGTCAATTTGGTCATCATAGCTCACACCGCTTCGGAGAGTTGCAACACCCAAACAGATTGTATTGGCATTGTAAGTTCTACTTTCTCTGTTAATATTTAGAGGGGGAAAGTATTGGATTCATGTCAAAAATTCCATGTCGAAATTTTAATGGATATACACGTTTTGAGGTCCCCGGAGCTAAAAGAGCTAGGAGGTTGAAATTTTATATTTAAGTTAGTCAACACCCTGGAAGGTGACACTAAGCTTTTAATCAAAATCGACCAAAGAGTACTAGTACTTTACTGATGTACTTTTTCACTTTTTTTCGATTTTCTCAAAAATCGCTCCAACGATTTTGATTAAAATTCAAAAATCTATTATTTTTTAGATTCTCTTTAAAATGTATATTCTCATTTTGCCATTGAAATCGTTTGAAGCAGACTTTACTCTTGTATTTCATAGGAAAGGTAGGAGAAATCTTGTATTCAGCGGAAACGGAATATAAGTCGACACAAAAAAATCTGGTGTGACAAGCACAGAACACAACTTTCTCCTACCAAAGGTAAGAGTAAATTGTGTGCTGTGCGCCAGTCACACCAGATTTTTTATATTATATAATAACTTCTCATTTTCAATTACATGGTTGAATTGTTTCATTTAGTTAGATTAATATTATTAAAAAAAAACGAGCTATTATTTTTGTTTTTATCCTCTCACTGTCATTATATAAACGGGGAAAAAAGCAAAATTACGTATTTTTTAAACAAGTCCAATCAATGTAATAAACTTGTGTTCTGTGGGATCTATTTTATAAATAAGACAAGCAACATTCATTTTAAAAAAATCTGGTGTGACTGGTCGCACAGGAGGGGGCTCGAACCCTCTGAGGGGGCCCGGGCCCTTTGCGCTCCAACCTTAAAATTGTAATAAAAAATAATTAAATTTCAATTTAAAAAAAAAAAAAAAAATCATTTTCTTGAAATTTTTTCCTGAAGGGGCCCGGGCCCTTTAAGCTCAAAGCAAGTTTGATAATATTTTTCACGTGTTAGGATAGCAAAAAACGCATTTTAGATTTCAGTGACTAATTTTCAAAAAAATTTCCAGACCCCCCCCCCCCGGGAAGTCGTCTGTCCAGGTCTGGCCTCAATAACTTATAGTAACCCTGTGTTTAGGAAATTTTGAAAAATTTTTAAATATCTTTTTTTATTTAAATAAACATTTTAAGCTATGTATGTATATAACTGTTTAAAAAATTTGGTATCCAAATGCCTTAAATAAAATCATCGGACTGCCCTGGGGTCCGATCCCGCGACGTTCTGTATAGAAGGTAGGCACGCTACCAACTACTCCAAGCCCCGTGGGCAAAAAATTGTGTTAAATAAGAGGAAGTAAAAAATTGTTGGCGTGAAGGCCACAATAGCCTTTTGCATATTAAAAACAAAAACTTTAAGTGTGGGTGGTGGGGAGGGGGGGGGGGGTAGTATTAAGTAGCCCCTGGTCCCGTCAAGTCTGTCTGCGGCACTGCACAGCACACAATTTACTCTTACCTTTGGTAGGAGAAAGTCGTGTTCTGTGCTTGTCACACCAATTTTTTTGTGTCGAATATATTTAGTTTCCGCTGATACGTATATTAGAATTCAAGATTTCTCCTATCTTTCCTATGAAGTACAAGAGTAAAGTGTGCTTGAGGGCAAAATGAGTTACTTAAATAGAAATGCCTGGACCCCCAATAGATATTATAAAAATAACGGTTATTTATCGTCAAAGTCTTATATGGCCTAAGATGCCGAAAAGACTGTGTGAGTGTGAGTGTGAATGAGAAAAAAGTGTGAATGTTTAAAAAAAAAGGGCAAAATGAGAATATACATTTTAAAGAGCATCTAAAAAATAATTTTTTTTTTTTTTTTAACATTCACACTTTTTTCTGATTCACACACACATTCACACTGTCTTTTCGGCAACTCAGGCCATATAAGACATTTACGATAACCGTTATTGTTTTAATATACATATATGGGGTCCAGGCATTCTTTCCATTTCAAAGTTGAATCTCTTCATCATCCTAAAAAATAATTAATTTTTGAATTTTAATCAAAATCGTTGGAGCGGATTTTGAGAAAATAAAAAAAAAACTGAAAAAGTACAATTGATGGAATGTGGCTGTGAGATGTCAATTAGTGTGATATGACCCACATAGCACTGCAACCAAAAAGCGGACATTTCGACGCCGCAGGGACGTTCTGCAATGTCCCAAAGTTGCAGCATCGTCCCTTCGACGTCCAAATGTCCGCTTTTTTGGTTGCAGTGCTATGTGGGGAAGGACATCAGCCAGATAGGTAGCCTCTATTTAATAAACCAGACTCCCTTCAACAAAACGTTTCGGCTAAATTATTACGCCATCTTCAGTTGTTAAAGAGTCTTATGAGAAAATAGAGTTGTCATATGTGTGTTTTTTCATAAGCAAACATTAAAAAAAATTGCCTATGTATTACAACAATGTAAATATACTAAAAGTTTGTACGATGTTACACTGAAGAGACCAAGACATTTTGAATTTTCTCTTCAGTGTAACATCGTACAAACTTTTAGTATATTTACATTGTTGTAATGCATAGGCAATTTTTTTTAATGTTTGCTTATGAAAAAACACACATATGACAACTCTATTTTCTCATAAGACTCTTTAACAACTGAAGATGGCGTAATAATTTAGCCGAAACGTTTTGTTGAAGGGAGTCTGGTTTATTAAATAGAGGCTGCCTATCTGGCTGATGTCCTTCATATCACACTAAAACTGAAAAAGTACATCAGTAAAGTACTAGTACACTTTGGTCGATTTTGATTAAAAGCTTATTTTCACGCCTCAGATGGGTACCTAGCTTAAATATAAAATTTCAACCTCCTAACTCAATTCCTTCATGCTTAAAATTAGACACACACACAGACAGACAGACAGATCATGTCGCGAAAAGCACTTTTTGGATTCAGGGGACTTTAGAACGTGTATATCCATCAAAATCTTGACATCGAATTTTTGACATGATCGCAATACTTTCTCTCTATATCAACATATACATATAGATAAAAGAAAGTAAAAACATCTTAAATTATAAAATTCTTATACTTTTTTTTTTGAAATCTATTTATTTTCAACAAATACTTGGCTAGTCATATTTAAACATACATGTATGTTGGTTAGCCAAGCATCCCCGGGAATCAAACCCGGGATCTCCAACCATTCAGTGTATTATAAGTGTATTTGAATATTTTAGATAAGATCCATTCAGCAATTCCACGTGGAGACGCGCCATTGGAGTGACATTGCGTACAACTTCTTAGTGGGAGGAGATGGCCTGGCTTACGACGGAAGGGGCTGGGACCACGTCGGCGCCCACACATACGGCTACAACCGACGAAGCATCGGCATCGCTTTTGTCGGCACCTTCACTAAAAGTCTTCCACCAGATAGACAGGTAATCCCCCCTAAAATCGATCAAAAATATCCACCGATCAAAAAATATATCTCAGATCAGATGGGTCTAACTAGAAGGGTTAAAAAAAATTCAAAAATGAAATGAGATCGACGTTTCCTTAAGGTTGTTCGGGCGTGAGTCATAATTGAATCGAAATGTTTTTTTAATAATCAAATTCATTATTATAATTTAGTCCTGACCTATCATTAGATTAAGTTCATAATTTTATTAACAATATTAATAAATGAATGTCTTTTGACTCAAGTATTTGTTCATATAAGTTTAGGTAAAAAGCCGGAAATTTTTAATTTCAAAATTAAAATTATCATTTATTCCCGCTTTCGACCCTGAAGAAGGCCGAAACGTCACAATAATTTTGGATGCATATGACTAGGAATTTTGTTTTTTGACTTCGGTTTAATATAAATTATATTTTTTAGTTTAATTAAAAATTCTCCTAATAATATATTTTTTAGAATTAAAAATTTTTTGTTTTTGTATAATTTTACAAAACGGAAGAGGGGGGGGGAGGCTGCATATGATAAAATATTTTTAAGGGAGGCGTTGTAACAAAAAGTTTGGAAACCCCTGATTTAAACCATGTTGATTAAACCCTACCAAAGTGTCTGAGATCAAATGCCGGGTCTGTTCCTGTATGTGTTCGGCCTAAAGCTTTATAAAATTATTTTTTTGAATTCACAAAGCATCCGCCTTTGCTATCAAATATTAAGATTCTTAGAAAAAAGACTTTTAGTTGGAAGTGGCTTTATTCTTAATATCATAAAAGGATTTGCCTTTTTATGGCTGGCTATTTTTAGCTTTTGTTTTTTTTTATAGAACAAAAGAATCAAAGAAAAAGTAAATAAATAAAAAAAAACATTAATATTAATTGAGTTTGAAACTTTATCAGTAACAAATTAATTGGTTAAATAGAAAAACACTTGTTGATATAGGAAAATTAAAACACTTGGTTATAAGCGTGAATGCCGAGATAGTCCAAGTATTTATATACCAATAAACAAATTTAAACATATCACCAAGTGTTTTTCTAATTATTTAATTTTATATTTAGCTCTAAATCCCATTTACCGGTTGGCTTCTTGTCAATTTCTTAAATTAATTTCGAAATGTTGATGATCAATTAAAACAAATACATTATTTAGTTTTGGGCCTAGGCACAAAATAAAATTATCGATATTACATATAGCCTACAAGCCCCGGGTCACGGGCAATAAGATTTATTTAAATAAAAAAGTTATTTAAAAATTTGTCAAAATTACCTAAACATTTCTCAGATCCGGACAAAATTATAATTTTAAGAATTTAAACTTAAAGGGTTCGGGCACGGGGGAGATAGCCCCCTGGCCCGCGGCCCTGCCTACAAGTTGCAAACTGAAATAACAGAATAAAACCGACAAATGACCAGCCGGCATTGTATTTCAGACAAGGGCGTCCGCAGGATTTTTTGCAGGGGGGGGCAAGGATTTTTTGCAGGGGGGGGCAAGTCACTTCCAGATAAGTTAAAAAAAACGTATTTTGATATTAATAATGTTATTTTAAAATGAAAGAGTGTGGATGCAGTCCAATAATTATATTAAGAAAATTCTAACTAGTAGTTTATTTCTTGGACAGGTTTAACGGATGGTATGTATATATAATCAAAAAATTATTAAAATTTTTAATAATTTATTAGTTCTTGACAGATGCATTGCTGTTTCGGCACAACTCAATCACACACGTCAAGAACTAATAAATTATTAAAAATTTTAATAATTTTTTGATTATATATACATACCATCCGTTAAACCTGTCCAAGAAATAAACTACTAGTTAGAATTTTCTTAATAATAATGTTATACATCTCTTAGTATTTAAAGCTTTCTCACCGCGGCAAGGTGAATGTATACTGTGAAAGGTTTTTTTGTATTTTTTTTTTGTTTTATACATTTTTTTGTATCATTTTAATTTTCCAGGGGGGGCAAATGCCTGGTTGCCCCCCCCTGCGGACGCCCATGATTTCAGATATTATCTTCTGTCTTCTCTCAGCTTATAAATGTCACAAAAGAGGAGAAAAATTTTAAAATAATAATTTGATAAGAATAATAAAATTTTAAACGATCTTTTAGGGGGCTAATAAAAAAAGAAAAATAAAATCAATAAGATCTGATTTCGGGAGAAACAAAGCAACACGAACCACCTGTGTGCAAATATTATTATTTTAAATAAACATAATCCATTTATTATGAAAGATTCAAGTCTATTTCCTTTTTTTTTTTGTGTAAATTTTAATAGATTCTGAGAACACAAGAGGCCATGACAAGGGCAAAGAGTAAATTTAATAGAGAGCCGTACGGTGGCGCCATCCTGGCGGTGATTCGGATTAACTAATTAACCTTTATTCTAAATTCTATTTACACGTATAATATACTTGTATATTTATAATAAATGGTCCAGATAAATAAATAATATTAATTTTACTCACTATTTAATGAGAAGAGATGAAATGCAGCGGTTGTCTTCATACACACACAATCACAAACACAAACATAATATTAACACTACACAGTCTCAAAAACAACTAATAAAGGAGATGTCGACCAGACTGAGATACCGCTTGTTGAGTGACGTAACAATTTTCTCGGCTTCTGATTGGTCAAAGCCTTTCTTAACCCGCCAAGGGTCCCGCCAATATTATTCATTAATAATTCCTTTTTATTATAATTTAAAAGAAAAAAAAAAAATTAAATTTTCAAAAATAAATAATTTTTGATGGAATTAAAAAAAAAAAAAAAAACTTTTTATTTGAAATAGCAATTTGAATGATTATTTATCTTGATTTTCAAACTTTGATGACATCTCGTTAATTATTTCAATAACCTGTTTCTAAACAATCGAGACCGGTTCGGAGAATGACGTCATCCATTGTTTCTCCGGAGCAATTAAAGAAAATAAATATATTTTTATATTCCACAAATTAAATAAAGCATTAAAATAATTTTTTAGTAAACTAGAAGTTGAAAATAATCTGGTATGACTGGTCGCACAGAACACAACTTTCTCTTATTTTCAGTACGTAATCGAAAGTTGTGTTCTGTGCTTGCTACACCAGATTTTTCGTTTAGTTTCCGCCGATATATTAGAATTCAAGCACTGAACTAAAAGTCTAAAGGGATGGATTTTATTATTTAATATATTTATGAGAAATAAGCATCTTTTTGATTGAAGAGAAAATATTTTGAAATTTTATTTTTTCTCAAAGAATTGAATTCTTTATAGATAAATATGCATTCTTTTATTATTATAGTTTCGAATAAAATGTTATAAAAGCATAAAAAGATCAATTAGGCGATTATTTCCAATGCTGGTAGAGCATCGATTTGTTTTTTCAAATTCGATCGGCGCCCCGATTGCAGCCAGGGAGCCTCGCTTCACTCTCGTCTAGGCTTTTCTTCTCGCGCACAATCGCTTTTCAAAAAATCTCTCAATCTCTCTTATTTGTCGTTCGATTTGTGGAAAAATGCAAAACTGGTCTTTTCAATCAATTATAAAGCTATAGACAGTGGCGGTCCCAGGATTTTGTCAAGGGGGGGGGGCCCAAATATTTTTTTTTTTTTTTTTATTCATTTAAGCTCTTTTTTTGGCAGCGAAGGCCATTTAGACCTATTTTATATATTTATTTCACCTGGTTTGGTAGCCAATGGCCCAAAATTTATGATGTAGCGAAGGTAAAGAGTAGGGTGGCGCAAAAATCTGACTAATTTTTTTTTTCGACCTCGTGTTAGTCTAAATCCGAAGAGAGGTCGATTTGCACGTATTTTACATGAAATCTAATATGTTAAATAATATATATCGTGAATAGAATATTTAAAAACTAATTTTTTTTTTCAAAATTGCACAATAAAGATAATTTTATCACGAATCCAATGATGTACGGTTGCCTGCGGAAAACCTGTGCTGAATCCCGGTTGCTGCGGTTACTTTACAGATGAACTTTTTCGTTTTTTTTTTTAGAATTTCTCAAAATTCCCTCTTACGATTTTGATTAAAATTCAAAAAACAATTATTTTTTAGACTCTCTTTAAAATGTATATTCTCATTTTCGGGTTGAAATCTTTTAATTTTACTCTTGTACTTCATAGGAATGAGAAGAAATGGTTGGCATGGTAACAAAATATAAATATTTTCCTATACTTATAAATTTTACATCTTGAATTCGAATGTACCGTACTGTCAGAAATTAAAAATATGTCGACACAAACAAATCTGGTGTGAGAAGCACAGGACATAATTTTCGATTCTTCTTAGGTAATCGAAACTTGTGTACCATGGCAACCATTTCTCCTATCTTTCCTATGAAGTACAAGAGTAAATTAAAGAGTTCTTCAAAAGTTTTCAACCCGATAATGAGAATATACATTTATTTTAAAGAGAGTCTAAAAAAAAATTGTTTTTTGAATATTAATCAAAATCGTAAGAGGGAATTTTGAGAAAATCTAAAAAAAAACCGAAAAAGTTCATCTGTAAAGTAACCGCAGCAACCGGGATTCAGCACAGGTTTTCCGCAGGCAACCGTACATCATTGGATTCGTGATAAAATTATCTTTATTGTGTAAGTTTGAAAAAAAAAATTAGTTTTTAAATTTGTAATTAATTATAGTTTGCACAGGAATTTTTCAGGCAACCTATTCAAGATATATTATTTAACATATTAAATTTCATGTAAAATACGTTTCATCCAATAAACAGCTGGGTGCAAATCGACCTCTCTTCGGATCCCCTACTATATGGCAATATTTTAGTTTCTCATGTTTTAAGAGACCTCTCCAAAGATGAGCTCAAAAAAATTTTTTAAGGGTTGAAAATTTGAGAAACGTATTTTTTCTCGTCTAAAATTTTACCATAACGAGAAAAAAAATAGATTTTTGACGAATTTAAAATTTTTAAAAATTTTGAGGGGGTATGGAAAAATTTTTGAAAATGAGGCATTGAAATTTGCGTTTTAGATACCCTGAGACGTGAAAAATTTATAATTTTTTTGTTTAGTTTTAAAATATTAAATAAAACTTTTGAATTTTTGTCTGTCCAAAGGGGGGGGGGGGGGGCCCGGGCCCCTCTGGGCCCCCCTCCTGGGACCACTAGTGGCTATAGACATTTTATTATTTAACTACGCCCACATAAAATGGGGGTTTATTTATTGCCTTTGACATCTTCAAATTTCAACTGCCTCTTTCGTTTTCTAATTTATTGTTTTTTAATTAAATAAACACATTTGGGCCTTGTTATTGATTGAATAACTTAGTATATAAAATATTCAAGCAAAAACAATCAAATTTTAGTCTCAAAACGTTAAAAATCGATTTTCCAAATTTATTTTGACATATTAATTTAAAATTCAAAAATCAATTCTTTTTTTTTGATGCTGTTCTCATTTTTGAAGACCACCAAGGGCGTAACTAGAGAATTCGGCTGGGGGGGGCAGTTATCTTTAAGCCCCATATTTTCTCAATTTTTCTTGGTATTAATTCTTTTCTTTTTATTTGTTTCAGCTCCTCGCCTGTAAACAGATTCTGGAATGGGGCGTGCATATAGGGAAATTATCTCCCAATTACACGCTAATGGGCGCCAGGCAACTCACGAGCACGGCCAGTCCTGGAGGCGTCCTGTTTGATGAAATCACCAAGTGGCCACACTGGAAGGAGTTCCCGCCCCCGGATCCAAATGCCCCCTCCACAACAACCAAGGCAACAACAACAACAACAACAACAGATGGGAATGCAATTGAAGAATAAAAAAAAGATAAAGACTAGTCACAAATATTTTCAGCTCAATAAACGGATGTATATACGCAGGGCCGGAACTAGGAGATTTTTAGGGGGGGCAAAATTTAATTTGCCGCCCCCTCCTTAAAATTTTCCCTGATCTCAAAAATTTTTCTGCTAAATTTTTTTTTTTTTTCGCGGAACCAAATTTTCCCGTCCGAAAAAATATTTTACCTTTTTTTAGAGACGCAAAATTTGCCGCCCCCCTGATATCTGCCGCCCGGGGCACGTGCACCCACTGCCCCCCCTAGATCCGGCCCTGTATATACGTATTTGATCCGATCTTAGCCAATTTTTAGATATAATAAAGCAGGGGTGTCCAGTGAAGAGATTATTTTTTTATTGAAATAAAACGATTGTAATTTTTTTTTTTGGGTACAAGCCCTAGGCGTAACTAGGGAATTTGGCTGGGGGGGGGGAATCTCTCCCCCGCCCCGCCCTGTGTTCGACCTAAAATACTCCTACTGGACTGTCTGTCATTTCCTCAACTTGATAGCAACAAGTTCCTCCAAATTGCTACTAATTATGTTTGGATCATAAATTAAAATAAAAATTATATTTGTTACGTTTCTTAAAATATTACAATTAATCCCTTGCAACCAGTGACGTCATTTAGAGGGGGGGCCGAAGAAAAAGTTATCGCCATTGTTTACACCATAGCATGGGCGTACCCAGCGAGGGGCAGAGGGGGCAGCTGCCCCCCCCCCCCTAGAAGCAAGAAAAAAAAAATTAAAATGCTTATAAAGTGATGAAACGAAACAAAATTAGGTAGGGCGATAGCGATGGGGACTCGTAAGGAGTCGAGGGTTTTTTATGCCTTTAATTCGGAGGCTTTTCTCCTCTATATAATAAAAAAAAAGCTATGTCACAATCTGGAAGGCCATGATCTGCCCCCCTCTAGATTTGATCCTGGGTACGCCCTTGCACCATAGGCCTACTGTTTTTATATGATAGAAATGTCAAGTTGACAAATTTTTCCATTACGACCCATTGACGTCATTTTAACTTTTTCTTGGGAGGCGGGGGGGGGGGGCAAACTTTTTTCTTAAAATTTAATTACAAATAAGTACTCAAATTTGGCCAAAAGATATTTAATTTAATTAATTGTTAAATTTCCATAGGATGGGGGTTCGCTTCCCGTCCCAAGCGAGAAAAATTTATTGACTACAAATCATTTGAAATAAAGAGAGGGGTCTAAATGGCCTTAGATGCCGAAAAAGACCTTTAAAAAAAAAAAAATCATAGCGTTTGTATCCACTTAGATGTATTTTGAAATATTTTATTTCGAATAATATCGAATTTTATATAAAATCAGAGCCCTTGGGGTGCGGGAGGTGAGGGGATTTGCCCCCTTAAATGACGCCACTGATTACGACAAAGCTGAAAGCCAACCCTGAAAATTTCCTACAATAAAAACTCTGATTCAAAAAAATTTATAATATTTTTGACTAATAAAAAAAAAAAAAATATTCTTATTTTGATTCCATTGTATATGGTATACCCGTATGAGAGCTGCCAAAAGATTATATATTGACAGCCCGCAAACTCTGAGGATGGTCTGACGTTTCGGTCTTGGTTATGACCATCATCAGAGCTTGTCTATATTGGCAGCCTGCAAGCTCTGAGGATGGCTTTAACCAAGACCGAAACGTCAGCATAGAGGGGCCTAATAAATGAAATAACTATAAAATCAACATCTTGGAATAAATTTAGTAGGATTAAGGCAAAGAAAAGAATAAAATGTTCAAAATATTCACAAGTGGAATTTCTCCACGAAATTGAACGATAATCGCACAACTGAGAATACAATTAGAAAGCCTACTTACTAAAAGGAGAAGTTTTTCTGAAATCTGCCAAACCATTTATTAGAATCTTTTCTCGCACGGGATTCTTTCCAACGGTGTTTTCAAATTTGCTGTGCGACCAAAGCTTTATGGTATTTACTATAAACTTAAAGTAATATTCCTTATAAATAAAATAAGAGGGGCGTGTTCAGGAAGGGTTTGTTTATTTTACCAAAACAATGACAACAATACTTGATGAGGGCTCGCTGGTGTAGTGAGCTAGGGGTGTCAGCTTCTGCAAAGAGATCCCTGTTCAAATCCTTGGCATGCGGGATTTTTAATTAAATAAAAATATTTATTGAATGTAAACAAATCCTCAAGCAGGCACTGGATTGGAATATAGGATCTTTCCACAATAGCCCTCAGGCAACTCTACGAGGAGAGGGAGTTGCTGTGACATCCCGTCCTGTGGAAGGGACGTAAAGAAGGTTCCCTCTCAGTGATGCATTCTTCGAAAGGAGTAGGCTACACGCCGGTGCTGAGGGAGTCCCTCCTCAACTAGGACATCCTCCATAGCATAGAAGAGGTTGGATATAAGGAGCCGGTTGGAACCAGAAATAAGGATTAGTTCACTAGCTAGAGACGAAAGCAGGAGGAGGAGTTAGAGATAGGAAATGATGTAACTTCACGGGGTGCCGGTAGATGGCTACGGCCAGAGGCCGGTTGGGTTTGAGGTGTGTGTCTTCGTACACGAAAGCACCTCGGCAAATAAACGGGGATCCCAATTGGAATTTCAAATAAATAAAAAAAACAATACTTGATTATCAAAATTAATTATTTTTTCAATAAAGGACTAATTAGTCAAATGAGTGACTTGATTTTCCCGGCGAATTTGATTATTGGCCATCGCCACAGCTTTATGTAATTCACAAAAATTGAGAACGCGTCCAAACGGCTGAGAATTGTCCCGTAGCAAAGAGGAACTTTTTTTTGTTGCTTTCGGAGTTTGTCCACTTTATCCACTCACACCCTGTATATTCTACTAT
Source organism: Euborellia annulipes (assembly GCA_023213315.1). NCBI lineage: Eukaryota > Metazoa > Arthropoda > Insecta > Dermaptera > Anisolabididae > Euborellia > Euborellia annulipes. The sequence goes on along the minus strand of JAKCPI010001901.1, from coordinate 3,605 downwards.
AAATAAATCCATATGTCTGGTCCATTGTTTCGTAAATAATAAGAATTGCTTACCGAACAATTGGATACAAAGAATACAAAACTCAGCTGTTATTTGTATTTGAATTCAAACAAAACATGAGATAGATCAAAGGACATTTTTATTTTTATAATTGGAAAGGATAATTTTAAATAATTTTTGTTTTTATTATCTATGTATATAATAGACTCTAAGCGCTAAGTATATATAATTTTTTAATCAAGTTTGTTTTTTATTTAAATGATAAAACATTCTCATTTTATTAAAATGTACGATATAAAAGTGAAAATAAATAAAAATGTTTATTTTATTTCTATTATATATTTATGCCCTTACAATAATTACAATAATTGAATTATTTCTTCATATTCATTTCTTTATTTCATTATTTCTTAAATATGGAGAAATAACCTCACATTTTTTGACAGTTGTATATTTTGAAACGGCACGGGTTAATTCATAAGGCCTTTTCGAATGATATTTGCAAAGCAGTCGATCTATGAAACAGTTAATAAAAAATTTTATGAAAATTGTTATGTATTTATTGTAAAATACACAGGAAATAATAAAGCAAATATTAAGAAAAGAAAACAAAATTTAATGTTAATGGAGAACAAAATATATACATTCAACAATACTATGTAAACAAAATAGGAAACTATTGTCTTTGGTGTTTATTACGTCATAATGGAGGTAATTTATTTAAATTTGAAATATATGAAGTAACTGCGGCTCTTCGAGGTCTATTTAACCTTATTTTGTCCCACACAAATTAAATATCGACATTTTGGTCTTTGTTTTATTTAATTGCATCAGTTTTATTAAGAAGAAACAAATTGTTGCGGTTTTTTTTTTATGCCGGTGAGAGAATTTTAGGTTAGAAAAAAATAGTGTTAGACGCGACAACGCCCTACAGATCCCATTTATTTGGGAGATTTGTAGCGCGTTGTCGCGTGTTGTCGTGCTTGTAGCGGTCGCGTGTTTACGCGTCCAGTGCACGACTAGCCTAAACATCTATCAGGACACGTGACTTTTTTTTTTACGATTTTTACGATCATGTGACACATCGATTCGAAAGAAATATGTCGCATAACGTTTAGACCGAAGCCCCATATTTTCTCAATTTTTCTTGGGGCAGGAAGCTTTCTGGGGGGGGGGGCACCCCCTTAGTTACGCCCATGCCTCTCCCTTCGCTAACGAGTTACGTAATATGTGGACAACCCCTAAGGTATTTATTTAAAATTTCTATAATATTCGTTTATTTAATAAAAATTGCGAGCGCGGGGATTGCTAATAAAGAGAAATAAAAAATAAAAAAAAAACTGTTTGAAAATTTTATATACCGATAAAAGAGAAAATTTCAGAGAATATAGAACGATGATCCTTTTTACTATCATTTGATTGGCTATACGGATGGTTAGATTAAAGAAAAAATATATTCTTAATTATTTAATTTTAGTTGCATGTGAATATTCTCTAGGAAATTCTAAACTCATTACAAAAAATCCGATGCGAATTGGATGCGCCGTTTCCGAGTTATAGACATTTGAATTATCAAGATTTTTATTCATTCCCAATGTAATTATTTCCGGGCTCTTAAATTGACCAAAGGAGGGGAGGGCGGCGAGTTGCAGGCTCCCCCTCCCCACCGCTCTGATTGTCGCCAGGCGCCCCTCCCCTCGATTCTAAGAAATATTATTTCTCTTTTTTATAAATAATAATTTAATAGCTTTTAAGTTAAATATTTTTTTTTTTTTTTTTGGACATTTGGAAGAATTATAAAAATTGAACGAGAAAAAAAGAATATAATTAAGCAGTCAGAGAATATTGCCAAATAAATAAATAATTATATATTTAGTTAGATATAAAATCTTCACATCACATCCCTGGTTATATTTATTTGAACACAAGCGATATTTCCATCTTAGGTAGTTAAAGTGTAAAATTTAATTTAGATGAAATGATTTGAGTTCTTTAAACAATTTTCACAAAATATTACTGATGTAGCTACTTTTTAAAAGGACATCTAAATAATAATTGATTTATTAATTTTAAAAAAAAAATCGTTGGAGAAAATCGAAAAAAACTGAAAAAGTAGATCAGTAAAGTACTAGTACTTTTTGGCTGATTTTGTTTAAAAGCTTATTTCCACGTCTCAGGGGGATATCTAACTTAAATATAAAATTTCACCCTCCTAGCTCAATTCCTTCATGCTTAAAATTGAACACACATAGGCAAGTAAAAAAAAAAAAAAAAAAAAATAGGGGGGCCGTGAGGGTCCGCGACTCAAAAAAGTTTAACAAGCACTGAACTAAAAGTCTAAAGGGATGGATTTTATTATTTAATATATTTATGAGAAATAAGCATCTCTTTGATTGAAGACGAAATATTTTGAAATTTTATTTTTTCTCAAAGGATTGAATTCTTTATAGATAAATATGCATTCTTTTATTCTTATAGTTTCGAATAAAATTTTATAAAAACCTAAAAAGATGAAATCAATTATTTCAAATGCTGGCTGGGAGAGCATCAATTTGTTTTTTCTAATTCGACCTGCGCCCCGAGTGCAGCCAGGGGGCCTCGCTTCACTCTCGTCTAGGCTTTTCTTCTCGCGCACATTCGCTTTTTAAAAAAATCTCTCTATATCTCTCTTATTTTCCGTTGGATTTGTGGAAAAATCAAAACTGGTCTTTTCAATCAATTATAAAGCTAATTTAACTACGCCCACATAAAATGGGGGTTTATTTATTGCCTTTTACATCGTCAAATTTTAATTCCCGGCTTCATTTTCTAATTTATTGTTTTTTAATTAAATAAACACATTTAGGCCTTGATATTGATTGAATAACTTAGTATATAAAATATTCAAGCAAAAACAATCAAATTTTAGTCTCAAAACGTTAAAAATCCAAATTTATTTTGACATATTAATTTAAAATTCAAAAATCAATTCTTTTTTTTGATGCTGTTCTCATTTTTGAAGACCACCAAGGGCGTAACTAGAGAATTCGGCTGGGGGGGGGGCATGGGACCAACTATCCTCCGGTGGGCCTGGAAAGCCCCATATTTTCTCTTGGGGCAAGTAGCTTTCTGGGGGGAGGGCAGCCCCCCGGCACACCCCCTAGTTACGCCCATGATCTCGCTGGATTTACAAATTATAGTTTTATGAACCTAATTTTAGCAAAGTGAATACTCTACAGCTTTGCATCAGACTTGGATAGTCAAAATAGGATTATGAAATATAAGCGGAAAACTGATAAAATTCAGTGGCGTAGCGAGAGGGGGGCAAGGGGGGTCATCATGCCCCGGGCGCTACACACAAAGGGGCGCCATACAAATTCGCAAAACAAAAAATAATTTTGATGTCCGGGAAAAAAATTTTAAAAAATTTGCGCGTGACGGAAAAATTTGGTTCCGCAAAAAAAATAAAATTTTCATCAGGCAAGAAAATTTTTGAGTTCGGGCCCCCCCCCAAAAAAAAATAATTTCTATATACGCCCCTGTATAATGTTATAGTTTTCGAATGCGTGGGGGGGGGGGGGACTATTGTGCCCCGGGCGCGAGTTAAGCTCACCACGCCACTGATT
>JAKCPI010001900.1:0-10743 GCA_023213315.1 Euborellia annulipes | reverse complement strand
CTTTTTTCTTGTAGCACCGTGTAATTGCACGAATGAATGATATATATTTGTAAAGTTAAAGAACTTCAGTATATCGTAAATACACGATTTTTACATTCAGGGATGGTAAAAATTTTTTAAGGGGGTCCAAAGTTAAAATAAAGGGTCGGACTAAGCCGAGCGCACAACTTTGCCCACCCATTATTCAAAGAAATAACGCAACTCGTTTGTTTATTGGTTTTGATTTTGTTCTGTTGCTATGCAAAGTGGTTTTCGCGACATGGTCTGTCTGTGTGTGTGTGTATGTTAACAAAATATCTCCAAGATCCAAAAGAGCTAGGAAGATGAAATTTTATATTTAAGTTTGCTACCCCCTTAGAACGTGGCACAAAGCTTGTGAACAAAATCGGCCAAAGAGTACCAGTACTTTACTGATGCATTTTTTTTCGATTTTCTCAAAATCCGCTCCAACGATTTTGATTAAAATTGAAAAAACAATTATTTTTTAGATGCCCTTTAAAATGTATATTGTCATTTTGCCATTGAAATTTTCTGAAGACCACTTTACTCTTGTACTCCATAGAAAAGATAGGAGAAAAGATTGCCATGGTAACAAAATATAAATATTTTCCCATACTTATAAATTCTAATATATTGGCGGAAATTAAATATATGTCGACACGAAAAATCTGGTATGACAAGCACAGAACACAACTTTTTGATTACCGAAGGTAAGGGAAAGTTGTGTGCTGTCCGACAGTCACACCATATTTTTTATTAGACCTAGTGATTCCGATTCTCTAGTTCTTCATCTTATATGATGAAATATTCGATTCATCAAAATCGATGTATTTTTTATAAAAAAAAATTGCTAAAACCAACTTTAAACTCATTTTTCTCAACACTAGGTTTTTCATAACCAAAATTTTAAAAATTCATATTTTCCAAACAAAAAATGATAAATAAATTCTATAACACCGGCTTGCTCAGCAGGATGTGTTCTGTTCAGAAAGCATAAAAACTCAATTTTGACCCCGATATAGATTTGGTACCTTTTCTCACATATAGATTTAAAATGTTTGAAATTCTATATTGACAAATATTTCTTTTGGGCGGTGGGGGCCTTTCTTGCATCTGCGGGGGAGGGGTTGCCATTCAATGTGGTTACGCCACTGATTTCGGGTAATTAGTTGATTTGTATATTATATAGTTTGTTATAATTATTTTTTCGATACTACTATTATATGTATGTATGTATATGAATATTATATAAATGAAGGCGCTACAGGGGTCGAGGGTGGGTGAATGCACCCCCCCCTGGGTGCCCCCTCTCCAATCAGCTTGAGGGCAAAGTTATGAAATGGCAAATAAATTTGTAATTATTTTTATATAAGAAAAATTATTAATGATTAAAAAAAAAAAATGTTTTCTCTTAAAGCTAAAATAAAAAAATTCTATAATTTTTTTTTTTTGGGGGGGGCGCAAATTATAATCTTGGCCCCGGGCGCAAGTTTTCCTTGCTGCGGCCCTGTAGCTATCAGTACATATGACAATAAATGGGAGGAATCCGACAAATTTTCAAAATATCTATCTCGATTGTTGATATTAAGAGCAAATAAAAGTTCGCCGATAAAAGGAACAACATTTATTGAAATGACCAACGAAACTTTTAGTAGAGTAAGTAAAAATTTTGTTTTAATAAAACTTTTCAATGCTATTTTAAACATTTTTGTTATGATAGCAACTTTTTTAAATCTTTAGGCAATTAGGCAATTTAGATTTTAGAAAATGTATTTATAGAGGTAGACATTTTGATTATAAAGATTACAAAAAAAATTGATTTTTTAAATTTATAAAATTTAAATGGTGTTGATCAAAGACCAAAGCACTTCGCCTATAGATTAAGCAAACACATTTGCATCTAACTTGTAATAAAAAAAAATCTGGTGTGACTGGCGCACAGCACACAACTTTCTCTTACCTTCGGTAATCGAAAGTTGTGTACTGTGCTTGTCACACCAGATTTTTTGTGTCGACATGTATTTAGTTTCCGACAGTATGGTACATTCGATTTTCAAGATGTAAAATTTATAAGTATGGCAAAATGTTTATATTTTGTTACCATGGCAACCATTTCTCCTATCTTTTCTATGGAGTACAAGAGTAAAGTGGTCTTCAGAAGATTTCAATCACAAAATGAGAACATACATTTTAAAGAGCAACTAAAAAATAGTTGATATATGAATTTTAAAAAAAATCGTTGGAGCAAATTTTGAGAAAATCGAAAAAAAACTGAAAAAGTGCATCAGTAAAGTACTAGTACTTTTTGGTCGATTTTGTTCAAAAGCTTCGTGTCACGTCCCATGGGGGTGTCTAACTTAAATATAAAATTTCAACCTCCTAGCTCTTTTCGTTCTTGAGATATTTTGTTCACAGACACACACACAGACAGACAGACACACAGACAGACACACACACAGACAGACCATGTCGCAAAAACCACTTTTTTGGATTCAGGGGACCTCAAAACGTGAAGATCCATCAAAATCTCGACATCGAATTTTTGACATGAATCCAATACTTTCTCTCTATATATATATTACATATATACATAGGTAAGAGAAAGTAAAAAGTTGGAGTAGTTAAATAAAAAAATAGCCCTGATCCCTACACTACGCAATGCCGCCGATAGGCCTCGGGGGGGACTGAATGACATTACCCCCCCCCCCCTTTAAATTTTAAATCAGAATACATGCGATTCTGAAAAAAATTGTATGCAAATATTTTTTTTCATGAGCGAATTTAGTGCCTAAAGGGCTCAGACGAAATTTTTTTTTTTAAAGTAGTCTTATTTTCATGGATATTTAAGTTTGCACTGCAATAGAAACAGATGATAAAAAATTTCATGAAAATAATTTTAATTTTTTTTTCATTAAGAATTTTATTACTACCTTATTTATTGACGTACACACAAATAAGATTGTTTTTTTTTTTTTTTTTATTTAATTGAGGCTCTTATACTAAATAGGTTTCATCGGTGAATAAACCCCATCAACTCACAAATTTTTTAAAAATAGATAAGAATTGAGGTTACGATAGGCGAAGTGCTTAAAAGTCACCAACTCTCTTTAAAGTTCAAAAAATTGCTTTACTACATTTTTCATGAAAATAATTTTAACCTATTGTTTGTATATTAATACTTTTTATTTTTGACTTAAGCTGATGAATTGCGCCTTTAGCTACATAGCTATTTTGAGAAGTATTGACAAATGAGAAGAGAATGAATTTTCTATTTACTTATTAATATTTAAAATTAAGAAAGAAGTTATATATTAATATAGAAGGAACCGGAGAATAAAACCAGCCGTTAATGGACGCCTCTCACATCAATTTAATTCGTAAATATTTCGACCGGCATCACGCCTGGTCATCATCAGTACAAAAAACTACATGGAAGTAAGCAAAAGAAAATGTTAATAAATCATACATATAATAGCCTTTACATTTCATTTTTAAAAACTTACATGATTTTTCGGAGGGCCCGTGTCAACCAATATGTTAAAAATAATTTCTAATTCAGAGAAGCGGGGGACTAATGTCAGCATGAGCGAACGTTTTGATTGAAAAATATTTTTTTTGAGTTGATATTTTTATACATCTCCCCACTTCTCACACATGCGCTCTCATGCCCGGTATAGAAATATCAACTCAAAAAAAACATTTTTCAATCAAAACGTTCGCTCATGCTGACATTAGTCCCCCGCTTCTCTGAATTAGAAATTATTTTTAACATATTGGTTGACACGGCCCTCCGAAAAATCATGTAAGTTTTTAAAAATGAAATGTAAAGGCTATTATATGTATGATTTATTAACATTTTCTTTTGCTTACTTCCATGTAGTTTTTTTTGTACTGATGATGACCAGGCGTGATGCCGGTCGAAATATTTACGAATTAAATTGATGTGAGAGGCGTCCATTAACGGCTGGTTTTATTCTCCGGTTCCTTCTATGTGTATATGATCCAGCGAAATTCCTAATTGAAGTTATATGTTTTTGGAAATAATTTTGTTTCATTTAATTCCAATTTATTATTAATAAGCTACCTTTATAAAATAATAAATGAAATATATTAAATAATAAAGAATAAACAAAAGTATTGTTTTTTTTTTTTTTTAATATTAAGTATAAAAGAATCCTGATTAAAACTGATGCATACTTAGGTGCAGAGGCGTCTTTTCAACTTTTTCATGGGGTGCAAACATTTTTTTTTCTTAAAATTTACTTACAAATAGGTACTCAAATTTGGCCAAAAGATATTTAATTTAATTAATTGTTTAATTTTGTACAGTTTATATACTCTTAGATATAATTTGTTGGTTGAATGACTGTAGATATTCAATTTGGAAGAGGGACCAGGAGCCTTCCTGGTGAACAGCAGCCAGGGTAAATGTTCCAAGTTGCCAGGCTGCTGTTCACCAGGAAGGCTCCCTGATCTCTCTCTTAGATATATTTTGAAATATTTTATTTAGAATAATATAAAATTTTATAAAAATCAGAGCCCTTGTTGGGAACCCCTTCAGAACAATTAAAGAACGTAACCCAAATTTTATTTTAAGAAATAAGTCATTTCCATCCTTTCACTTATAGGGATAGGGTCAGTATCAAGAGAGAGTGACTAATTCTTAAGTTTTGAAAGCTTTCATTCAGTTTAGGAACCGACCGAATATTCGGTTTCGGCCAAAAATCATGGTTTCGGCCGTAGTTTCGGTTTCGGCCGGCAGAAACAAGAGTCTGAAAAAATGGGATGAAACTCGCATGCAAAAAAAAAGGTCAAATGATTTGCATTTGAGGGAGAAAAAAAATTAGTCTCCCTAAAAAAAAGGTAAAATGATTTTCACGGGAGGGGGAAAAAAAATTCAAAAAAAAAAAAGGTAAAATGAAAAAAAATTTTTATAGGAAATACAAGTTTCGGTTTCGGTTACGGTTTCGGCCGAAACTAAGGTTGAGGCCGAATATTCGGTTTCGGTTTCGGCTGAAAATCTTGTTTCGGTCGGACCCTAATTCAGTTTAAGTTGATTTATTTCAGAGAAGAAAACTTTTATGAAAGTACCGATTTTTGAACCAAGTATGTTTTAAATAAAAATAATATTTACGAGATTAAAATAAACAAGTAAAAAGCCTCGAAAAATGAAATAAAACTTTTTCATATAGACTATAGGCAGGTAAAATAATATTGTAAAAAATCTTTATGCTACTTTGTTTGGTTCACTTATTCAAGAAACTGATTAAAAAGTAATTTAGAAACAAAGAAGATGAGAATAAACAGTTTTTTTATTTATCAGGCTGGGAATCTGAGGCCATAAAGCTTTTTAAGACTGTTTATCAAATAGAATAAAAGCCCTCGGGGCATGGCGTAGAGGTTAGCGTGCTAACCTCATATACCAAACGTCGCGGGTTCGGACCCCAGGCAGTCCGATGATTTTATTTAAGCCAATTGGATACCAAATGGCTTAAATAAGAATGCCTGGACCCCATATATGTATATTTATTAATAACGGATATCGTAAAAAGTCTTATATGGCCTGAGTTGCCGAAAAGACTGTGTGAATGTGAGTGTGAATGAGAAAAAAGTGTGAATGTTTAAAAAAAAAAAAAAAAAAAAAAAAAAAATAGAATAAATATAAAATAAATTAATATATTGGGAGAAATTCAGAAAGTAAATATTAAAATCTAACAACCTTCATATTAAATTAATAAATAGAAAAAAGGAGAATTACCTGCTGCTTTAATTTGAAAAGGCAGCAGCATTAGTCATTTGTTGTATCGCCTTGCGAGCAGGCAATCACAGGAATCAGATGTGTTGTGGGATGCATAGCATCAGGATGGTAGCGAAGACGGAGATGGCCGATGGAAGCCGAGAGTAGTCAAAGAAGATGAAACCGTACTAGAGGTGTACGAGAGATGGGCAAATACCTGCAGAGAGTGCAAATTAAAAAATCTGGTGTGACTGGCGCACAGCACACAACTTTCTCTTACCTTCGGTAATCGAAAGTTGTGTACTGTGCTTGTCACACCAGATTTTTTGTGTCGACATATATTTAGTTCCCGACAGTACGGAACATTTGAATTCAGATGTAAAATTTATAAGTATGGGAAAATATTTATATTTTGTTACCATGGCAACCATTTCTCCTATCTTCCCTATGAAATACAAGAGTAAAGTGGTCTTCAGAAGATTTCAATCGCAAAATGAGAATATACATTTTAAAGAGCATCTAAAAAATAATTGATTTTTGAATTTTAAAAAAAATCGTTGGAGCAAATTTTGAGAAAATCGAAAAAAACTGAAAAAGTACATCAGTAAAGTACTAGTAATCTTTGGCCGATTTTGATTAAAAGCTTATTTTTCCGGTCCCGGGGGGTGTTTAAGTTAAATATAGAATTTCAACCTCGTAGCTCAATTCCTTCATGCTTAAAATTGAACACACACCCACCCACACACACACACACACACACACACACAGACAGACCATGTCGCGAAAACCACTTTTTTGGATTCAGGGGACCTCAAAACGTGAAGATCCATCAAAATCTCGACATCGAATTTTTTGACATGAATCCAATACTTTCTCTCTATATATATATTACATATATACATAGTTAAGAGAAAGTAATTAATTAAAATAAAATTTAAAAAATATGATTTCATAATAATTATTTTGCTGAAATGCGCAAAAAGAATAAGAAACATCGCCTTTCAAAAATCTGGTGGGTCGGTTCATACATCAAACAACTTTTTCTTTTTCTAGATTAATTTAAAAATAAATAAAGAGTGTTAGCAAAATAGATGCTTTTTATTTATCATTGGCTGCATCCTCTTCATCTCATTAATCTAATTTATATAACAGCCACAATTCGCTTTTTCTTTTCTAATTGAAAGTTGGGTTCTGTGCTTGTTACAGGAGATTTTTAGTGTCCATATATATTTAGTTTCAGGCAGTACATTAAAAAATAATATAATTTGTTTCTGCTGCAGGGGTCTAGCAACGGATTAGAGCAGGATCATTGCCATTAAGCAATGCCAAGGGCGGCGAAAACTCGGGTGGAGGGTTCCGGGGGATCAGCGTGTTAAGCTTCCTCCGGTAGCTTTCAGTAATATTATTTAAAATATATGAATATTCTAACCCCTATATGGCCTCAGCAGCCGAGAGGAAAAATTAAAAAAAAAAATCATATAATGTATACAAGAGTGTAAGTGTGCTTCCAACAATTTGGAGAGCAAAATGAGAATATCCATTTTTACTTTCTATTATCTCTATATATGTTAATATATAGAGAAAGTATTGGATTCATGTCAAAAATTCGATGTCGAGATTTTGATGGATCTTCACGTTTTGAGGTCCCCTGAATCCAAAAAAGTGGTTTTCACGACATGGTCTGTCTGTGGGTGGGTGGGTGTGTGGGTGGGTGTGTGTGTCTGTGTTCAATTTTAAGCATGAAAGAATTGAGCTATGAGACAGAAATTTTATATATAAGTTAAACACCCCCCGGGAGCGTGAAAATAAGCTTTTAATCAAAATCGGCCAAAGAGTACTAGTACTTTACTGATGTAGTTTTTCAGTTTTTTTCGATTTTCTCAAAATTCGCTCCAACGATTTTTTTTTAAATTCAAAAATCAATTATTTTTAGATGCTCTTTAAAATGTATATTCTCATTTTGCCATTGAAATCTTCTGAAGACCACTTTACTCTTGTATTTCATAGAAAAGATAGGAGAAATGGTTGTCATGGTCATAGGCGTAGCCACGGGGGGGTTTTGGGGGTTCAAACCCCCCATTGGACCCAAGCCATGACTAGATATTAAAGCTCTATAATACAAAATACTTTTTCTCTCTATATATTTCATATATAGGGTAAGAGAAAGTAAAATATAATAATTTTCTCTAGCTTAAAAAAAAAAAAAAAAAAAAAATTAAATAAAACGCAAAAAATTCGAGAAAATTCAGAATTTTCCCATTGAAAAGAATTGATTTTTGTTATGCTTTATAAAAAATTAAAGCCGCTTAAAATTGATTAAATCTCGCAAATGAAAAATAATAAAAATTATTATATAAATAAATTTTTTATTTTTTTTCTTAAAGAGGTCTGACATGAGAGTCTGGTCAAGAGAAACAGATCAAGGGACCCTTCGGTATTTTAGGCCCATATACATAAAATTATGAGAGTTGCATTATTTATTGCCTGATACGAGTTGATTGAAAAATTGCGGCACTTATTTAAGAAAGGGCGGGCCCGAGCCACCTCGAGGGGGGGTCCAGGGGGGGGGGCGAAGCGAAGGTGGGGTAAGTGACTAATCATTATCTCATTAGACGCCTTATACTGCCCTATTAGTCGGGGGGGGGGGAGAAATAATCCTAAACCCCCCATCAAAAATTTCTGGCTACGCCTATGGTCATGGTAACAAAATATAAATATTTTCCCATACTTATAAATTTTACATCTGAATTCAAATGTTCCGTACTGTCGAGAACTAAATATATGTCGACACGAAAAATCTGGTGTGACAAGCACAGTACACAACTTTCGATTACCGAAGGTAAGAGAAAGTTGTGTGCTGTGCGCCAATCACACCACATTTTATTCCTTACTACATTTTAAAGAGGATTTAAAAAACGATTAATGAATTTTAATCAAAAGGGAGCAACGGGGGCATAATGCCCCGGGCGCTACTCACAAAGGGGTGCTGAGATGGATACATAGCGGTTCATACAAATATATAGTAGAAATTTTAAAAGTATGTATAAATTAATAACTTTTTAAGCTTTTTGATAAAAGTTTTTCATTCGTCAAATTCTAGGATGGTAAATTTACCCCACTGATTTTTTTCTTAGATGATGCGAATATTCGCATTGTACATGTATAATACATAATGAGGATGCCAGCTTGTTATTTGGAGTAGGGAGAGGAGGGTTATTTACAATGGGTGTAGCTCTATATTATTTTTATATAGAACTACTTAATTTATTTAAAAAAAAGCTTCGCTTTGCCCAGGGAATGTCAAAGCGACGTTGGACTTAGTTATTAATTTATTTCTTTTAATATTTATTAAAAATGAATAGATATTATTTTCGGTGAATCACATTTATGGATTCATTTTATTTTAATAATAAAAAACATCATAAGGAATATTATTAAATAATTAAATATTAAAACTATGATTTTGGTTATTCTCTTGGATTACATATTAGTAGTTAAGATGAAGTTGAAGAAAGAAGAGAAAGTTAAGGAAAATGAAGAGGCACCTTTGGAAATTGATGATAAAGATCGACTTTTTGGATTACCAAGGATCGACTATATAAATATTTTAGTTGGAACGAAATCTCCAAAAAAATGGAAAAAATTTTTCTTGGGTTTTCAGGTAAAATTCATATAAATTTTTTTTTTAATTATTCCATTCTTGTAATAAAGAAAACTAAACTTAAATCAGTGGTCGACAGGTCTATGGGATGATGATCAATTTAAAATTTAAAATTTTTGATTAATTAAATTTTGATTACCAACCTATAAAATTAAAATAATTTAAACAATTTCTTAATTCATCAATCATAGTTCAGCTGTCTTTCAACTTGCATCTAGCAAGCGAATAAAAAATACTAGTAAATGAAAAAGAGAGAGTAAATACTCGGGAAACTCATGATCGCAATCTATTGAATAGATGAGAGCCATGATTTTAAATTTTTTCAGATTTTTCCAGCCTATTCTTTAGAAACTTGCTCCAGAAAAAATTTATAGGGGATTTTTTATTTTAATACAAATTTTTATAATTTTAAAATTAATTTTTTTTTTGTTTTTAAGTCATTTTGGCCGCTGAGACCCTTTGACTTTACAAATTAATTCGATACTCTTGGCTCCGGGAAGGAAATTAAATTCAAATAAAAAAGAGTTCTAAAATAGCGGTTGTCATAGGTAGGCTATATTATAATTTTAAAAGTATATATAAAATAAAACTTCTATTGGCCTCACCAGCCGAGAGGGTAAAATAAAAAAAGTACTTTTTATTTTTTAGATTGTTACTTTTCTTTGCTTCTTTACCTACAGCATTTCGCATGCTATTTTCGGTGTTATGTATTTTGATGATATTATCGCAATGGTTACCGCTTTCATTGTGGTATTTACTTGGGCTAAAGGATGTATCAAGGTAAGTCTGAATCTTTATCTATACAAAATTAGGATTCTTATAGATATTAATGAACGCAAAGAGTAAGTTAAGATAGGCAACCATCAAATAATATCGTGATTTGGGAACCATTCCTCTCCTATTTTCAAGAGGAAAAGTTGTCAAAGCACTCAACAATTAGTAATCCATAAAAAAACAAATATTACAACAAAATCGACTAAAAAGTACTAGTACTTTACTGATGACTATACTATTAAAAATAAGAAAAAGATAATTACTAATAAAATAAATAGACTTGTTTTAATTGAAATTAATTTTAAAAATAACTTAACGGAGATTTCTTTTCTACTCTTAATGCAAGGTCGTTTAATAAAAAAAATCTGGTCATGAGGTGTGATTGGAAACAGAAAAGTTTGCAATTTAGTTGCTCATTTTTTTTTTTTTTTTTTTTTTTTTAAATAAGAGTTTTTGTGCAAATAACATGGTGAGAAATGATGAGAATAGAAACGAGAAAAGACTAGAAGAACTCAATAGACCCGCAAGACAAAGCCAAATTTTATTTTAAAGACTAGGCCTATAAATAAAA